>JAFMTC010010442.1:0-11680 GCA_018845635.1 Nicrophorus orbicollis | reverse complement strand
ACAATAGGGGGCAGCACAGACCCCACAGTTATTATAACTCATGTTTCTATTATTGGTACCCTACGGTTGAATTTGATAATTCAAGGGGGGTAGTATGCTGTGGCGCCACTGGGTATGTGACGTCCATATTAATAAAAAAAGAGGTGACATATAGAGTTTGAGAGATCAGAAGAACAAAAGATAGTAAAGCCGACGATTTCTTATTTTACTACCGCAACTTGGTTCTTCGACGTAACAACCATTTCAAGTTATTATTAAATTATCATAACTATAATAGAAACGTTATACTTTTGACTTGACACAACATTTCTTGAGTGATTTGGTGAAAATTTATTATATTTTGTATTTTTACTAAATTAGGTAGTTAGGTCTTTTTTATTTGTTTTACAATATGTGTGAGTTCAAAATCGTTTGTAACGTTTCATTGAAATATTTAAGGATTGGACTTAACTGACCAATAAAAAAGATAAAAGTGGTACCTTTTTAATATTTGTTATCCTAGCTTCAACTTAAAAGCTATGTTTTCACAGTTACAAAAGAATAGATATAGAATATAATATTTTGTAGATTGCATTTTTATAATAATACATATCAACAGAACATCATGCATCTGACGTTCGTAATACATTACATCAACTCGAGAGGAAGAGTTGGGCGAGACATTTTTGGCCATTCTTTTCCCATTTTTCTATAACAGCTTGACTTAAAATGTTATCTAATGTTATCACCGAAAGCTGCAAAAAATATTTACATCTATAGAATAACTTAGGAGTTTACCTGTAAAATTGTAATTCCCGTACCTACAGCAATTTGAACCGTGGGATAGTTGTTGTTCACAATATACACAATCTAAGTTTCTATTGATAAACAAATCTATTGTAAGTAGTCGAAATAAGATCAGAGACTTTTCCATTTTAACTAAAATTTCTAAATTTATTATTATTAGTGTATTGTTACCATGATGAAATTATTTTTTGTTTATTCATTAAATAAACTCTATTTTGAAATTGAGATAAGTCTATTTTTTGAAAAAAATTAAGATAATTATTATATTTTCAACAATTTATAACCAAAAAAAGATAGCCCTAATATTTTGGAGAAGAAAATTTTAGATTAGTATTGTAAATATGTTAGGATAAAATTATTATTAACCGAATATATTACGAATTTGTATGCATTGAATCAAGATTTATACAATTAAAAAATTGTTCAGTCCAGCGAAAATGAAATAAATATCACATTTTTTTTGTCTGGACATTCATTCTTAACAAACAATAAACTAATTCCCAGGATTACAATAAAGTAATACGATATTATCGTAAATATAATGCATTTTAGTACATGAAAAGAAACGCGATTTTTCTTTCAACCCAACCTTTGGAGGAAGCGGTTTCAAAAAGAGAAATGTCTATGGAAAAATTTTCAATTGGTTAAGTATATGCTGGATCAGATTTACAAGGAATGAACTTTACAAAATTTTAGAAAACTTCGATGGAATTACATGCTGAATATTAAATTCTTGATTTATCACCTCAACGAGGAAGACTAATTTCGGAAATACTGAATTACCTTCTTTGTGTGAAAAAAGTAGATCTTAAATTTGTTAGATATAATATCAAATAAAAGGACTTGATGGATTTTCTATCCATATTCCTCTTCATACCGAATATTTTAAAGTATGAAATCCAAAAAATTCGATACCTATAAATAATTTACGAATAAGTATTATAATTTCATTCAAATTCGTAATAAAACTGAATTGTTTTTTGTTGTGTTAAATTATTAACATATATTACTTAAATGGACTGATGTAAATATCTGATTATTACATTATTAATAATAGACAGAACAGTAGTAAAAAAAGATGTGGGTAAATGAATATAAGTTTAGTTAATTCAGTTAATGCTGTATTTTTTATACAAAACTACATTGGATCGAATTGACCATTTTCCTCAGTGAATTTATTACGTGTGATGTAAGTAATACGTGTCAAGATTTAAGTAATATTTGTTCCAATAGCTTCGTCATTGCCGATGGATGAATATTCAAGACGAAGATGTATTAGAATTTTTACGGTCTCGATGCGACCGTACATGGTGATTAATTGCAATTTAAAAGCAATTATATTCCATTTCCATGCATTATTTCAACGCCTCGTCAATTGCTGTCGTCTTGACAAGCGAACAATTTACAGAACACGGCTACATACAAAGACGCACGCACACGTCCACAAACTGATGAGTTCTTCGTAGTTATACGTGGTCAAGAGACAACGATCGATGTCTTTATTTATCCAATGGAAATCGCGGCATTGCACTCTCGATTTATATGCATGTAAGAAGGAAATTTACATACGATCTGGAGGAGAGTTGCGAAGAGCAGCGCCACATCGAAATTGCGATAGCTTTATTCGGTAATCTTTGAATGTATATCTCTTTGAATATTTAGCAACTGCATTCTAAATGTTATAAAAAAGAACATTTATATTTTATTTTGTATGGCACAGCTGTGTTTATAATAATCTTATTATTATTGATAATTATTTTTCTTGCAACAATTATTTGAAATTATTTGTGTAATTCAATATTTTTTTTGTATTATTTTCTATATATGAACAAATGTATACCACATTGATCTTTTTTTTATGTTATGATTGGCTCTTTCAACCGAACCTTGTGATGGCTGTGTCTTAGTTTACAAACGATGAACTCAAGTTAATCTTTTATATATCATTATTTTTAATTATTAATTCCTCGGTATATAAATTTCCTATCATTTTTTGCAAGATTAACTGTTCTCGAAAAATTGTTATTCTCAGAGGTATATATCGAACATTTCCGACATTCGAATTCCCGACAATCGTAATCCCGTCTGTATCAAATTTCTGAATATTTTATTGGATTTTGAAGTGCAACAATGTTGATAAACAGTCATAACACTGAACGCTGAGTAACGTAAGCAGATAGCTATGTTCATGGCAATTGACAATTCAAGGGAAAGATGGAAGAAAAGAGTTGAATAAAAGATAAAATAGTTGTGTGTGAGGTAATTGCATCTAAAGTAACTTCCTCGAAGGTCATACTGTTTTTCGAAGATATTACTCTAAAAAGAAACTGAAGCAGTCTTCGAACCAAGTTGACATTTTTGAAGAGATTCAACAAAGTCATATACCCCTTTCCCAACATATTTTGATGCTGGAGAAGGAGTCTATATGACTTTGTTGAAATAATATTAACTGCTATATGTAAAGCAAGGGTGATGGCCAAGAAGATGTTGATGCACCACAATCCAATAGAAAACATTATACAACGGTTATATTATTATTCTAAAACTCCCCCTTTATTTGACCTGTCTTGATTTCTGTGGAGGAAATGTTTATTTCTTGTTTAATAACATTGTTGCACTTCAATAACTAAAATCAAATAAATTGTTCGGGAATTCAATACAGTTGGAATAAGGGATATCAGGAATTCGAAAGTCGGGAATATGATTGTCGGGAAGTCGTTTTTTGAGAATTTAAGCGGGACGACTTAAGAGATGGTATATAATTTCTTCGACAAATTTTGTTTTTAAAGCTCTCAGTTACACAAACTTCATAAGATGGACTTGCTAAGCTATTATAAATTCATAGTTATCTGCCTATCATTGCACATCGATTAGATCAAACTGGCCTACTGAATTAATTTTTTATTGGTTGATCAATAATTCCTTTGTTTTCGGACTATTTTTTGCTATTTTTTTCTGGCAAAATCCACAAAAATGTATATATATCATGAAAATTCCTATAGCACTATTTTCGTATTTTGTCTTAACATCTTCCATTATTCTATTTCATTCTCTTGTCAATTGCAATATGGATTTTGTTAATGATTTAAAAATGTTCTTCCTAAAATGTATAATATAGTGTAGAAAGTTTACTGTTAATAACCCTTTGTAACAATATATTGTAGATTGTTTGTGGAACATTTATTGCTTAACGAACTTTGTTTCTACTCTCTCATCAGTATTTCATTAATGTGACACTATCTGATCATTTCAGATAAAACTATGAAGAGAAGACTTATATATTTGATGCTATGTCTTATTTCAAACAAATGTATAAATGTGTACCACAGGGGATAAAGGGGACGTTTTATTATAATTTCCCAACTATCATCAATCTACCACTGATTATATCATTTATATCAATCCCAAATTTATGATTATAAATAGATATTTGTGTAACTTTCCAATACGCTTGAAATTAGCTCATTCTTAATATGATTTTGAATTTTTGGGTAAATATTACAATTACTTTCACTTGAAGTATATAACACTAAATACAAACATTTAGTGAAGTAAATAAAGAACTATGATTGCTATTTTCTTCTTCTACTACTACAAAATTAACATCTCTCTAAATCTTAGCTGTTGTTTAGTAATGAACACTGATGAATCATGACAATAATAAACATATGTTACTGGTATTCAAAAAAACTTACTATAGTTTGCTTGTACAGTTTCCTTGTTGTGAAAAGATTTTGTTATTAATATCGTTACTCTATTATTCTCTTCTAATAAAATAAATAGTATCATTTATTGGTCAAAATACAAAAACACTTTATAGATAAAAAATGATTCAGAAAAGTCAAGACAATTTTCTCTAAGTACAAAATAAAAATTAATATAAATCTACTAGTCCAAAGTTGTTAGTTTATTAAAGTGTTATAAAAGAGATGATACATCGATATAATAACAATATGAAAATTGGAAGTCAAAAACTCGCGCATATACATATATACAATCATAGAAAATGAAGAAGGATTTTATTATAGAATTGAAAATTGTATTTCAATGTTCTCGCAGTTTTCTGCCACATTTGCATATTTTTCCTATAAGCAATAAAGAAATAATTAAGTTGATGTTAAGTAATTACGTCTTTGGTAGTAAAAAAAAAACGATATATTATTTATTATTTGAAACGTAAACTTTCACATTTTTATTTTCAAATATGGAATTTAATAAATTCAACAATCCTCACTCGCATTATTCATATTTAATTTGAATCGAAGAATGCGCTGATAGATAAATCAATCTGCGATAATAAAGATGGATTAATTGTACCACGTTGCGAACATTAATTGAATCACTCGTCGATGAATAAGAAAAAAAAGTCTATCAAAGCGGATCGAATCCAATCTAATCCGATCCCGATTCTGTTATGTAAATTTTGAAATTGTTTCATTATCCATTTACTCGGCACGTTCTTCGCTGAAAATCTGAAACATTTTAATTGAAATGCACTCCATCATACGAAGAAGAAGAAATAAATATTTATGTGTTATTCATGCAGCGCAGCAGCAGCGGTGGTTTCTTCTTTTTGTACATCATCATCGGCAATTACAAAACGATCGACATAATGAAAATTCCAGCAATTGACATCGATTCCGATTTAGAATGCTATCCTTCGACTTGGCTCATCAAATTAATTCTGTAGAAGATTTAGAAAAGAAAAGGAAAAAGCATGAAAATAACGACGAAATAGAAGCGCTCTTCGAGTCGGAAAGTGAACGTCTTTGGTGAATTTATTTTTCTCCAGTTGATGGAAAGAAAGACAGAAAGAGAGGAGAGATGTACCAACGCTTTTTAGCATGCACACCTACGTCTGCGAGACACTTCTTCTTCGTCAATTGCGGCATCATCCAGTTTATGTTCGGTCCTGGGAATTGCGTCAGAGATGAATGGAGCCAAGGGGAAATCATGCATGAACAAAATACTAAACGATGTGCAGAGATTCCTAAATTACATTACAATTAGAGATGATGAAAATGACGACGCGCACAAATAAACTTCAAACTGAGTAATGAAACGGCGATCTTATAAAAACCATTTTCGAATGAAATAAACTAAAAACAATATAATGAATGGAAATATGGACATTGACAGTAGTTGATTTTTGTAATAATCCAATAGATCAATATTGACATGTTATATTTTTGTTGTGACTGTAGCTCTTTGAGATAAAGCATTAATAGAAATCAAATGCAAGCACTTATTAAAATTTCTTGTATAAATGTACTAATTAAAACGACATATACAGACTTCAATATTCACTTACTTCTAGATTTTTAAATATCACCGTACTTTACATATTTCCTGTAATTTTCTCTCATAATTGAAAAAAAGATTTAAAATATGTCTCAAACCTTTATATTATTCGATAACCGATCATATACATTTAATATACAATATAATAATAATCGAATGTTGATGTTTCAATATGAACGTATTTCTAGAGTCGTTTTCCTATAATTTGTTCTCACAGTTTTTCTGGAAGTTTTTTATTCTCGAAAAAGCAGAATCTTCACATTATGGTCCAATATATTCTTCTCAAATTTGAAAAGACGTATTGAATTTTCTAAAAAGCAGTGACTCTATATTTCACTTTATTTATCATGCTACTTTTAATGGTTAATTTAAAGATTTTTTTTTTGATTATTCATGTGCATATAAAGTTATATTTCTTTTCGATACACCGACCTCAATAGGTTCACTGAAGTTGAATTAAATATGTTTAGTTTCATAGCAAAAAGTTGACTTTAGATTGATAAAAATCGCATTAATGAAACAGTGAATGAAATCTGGAATTGATTCATAACTTGAGAGACTGAAGTTAGATACATTTTTTTTTGATTTCTTACAAATTCGAAATTAATGTCCAAAAATCTAACATACATCTAAAAATTCAAATGTATCCTTTTTTAGGAAAATTATGAATTATAAGAAATTAAATATGAGTTGTTTTAGCGATTATCCAAATTTATTGATTTATATTTGTATTCAATTTTAGTCTCAAATTTAGCATCATCGTTATGGCATCTCATGATCTAACAACAATCTCATAGGCACTTCAAAGAGGAAGATTGGATGCCACAGACAGCTGATTTAAAAAATGAAGAATCAATGGCAATACAACCAAGTCGGTGCATGTTACATTCACAACACGTCGACAAACTTGCCCTCTCGTGACACTGAATGGTTGTGCCCTACCGCAAGCAGATGATGCAAAATACCTGGGCATATATCTGGATATACGTCTCACGTGAAAAAAAACACATAAAAATAAAGAGGAAATAATTGGGATTGACAGTAAAAAGGTTGTATTGGTTGATGGGCAATAATTGGTCCAACTCTTTTTTTGCTCTTAGAAGAAAATCTTGCATAGGAACCACGGTGGAATCTTGGTACTGTGGCCTTCTTATCCACTAAAAACATCTCCTCTTCGTCCAACTCTGACAATAAACTGCTCTTATATAAAGCAATTATAAAACCCATAGTTATGTAATCCAACTTTGGGGATATGTCTGCAATACAAAACCATTGATATTATACGAAGGTTTCAGTCTAAAATGCTCAGATAAACTTCCAATGCACGTTAGTTCTCTACAAATTAATATATACACCAATACACGTAGGTCAGATTTGTAAAGGATGAGATAACCAAATTCAGCACTAAATACCAGAATCCCACCGACAGAGACTGAAACGCTTCAAACCACACGATCTTCCTAATCGTTTTATTAATGTGTCAATGTGTCAAGTCTGCATTCATGCGTCTGTGCTACTTTATTTTCTTTCTTTAAACTTATTTTGGGTTATTAATCGAGTTTGATCAACGGGTCAATCTCCAATTTTTACATTACTTTTTATTATATCAATTAATGTTAAAACTGGAGCTTATTGTTTATTTTTATTTTATTGTAGATAAATTGCTTTAAAAAAAATAACAAAAAATAGTGTTACGTTAGTGTGATTATTGTCGTTTGTTTTTTCTTTGAATGGTTATTTTGCCCTTTTAATTAATTGGTTATTGTTGAATGCTCTTATTTACTTTTTCTTTTGAATGATTATTCATGTAAATCAGTTTATAATATTTCGACAGAAATACCTCGGTTTATAGCCGTTTGGCCCATTGAGTGGTCAATGAACATATTTAATAATATGATTTATTTCACGTGATTTAAAATTTGTTAATTCTGATAATTGTGCAAGATATGTTCATTGAATCCCAAATTCTTTTCAAGCAATTCCTATATATTTTTAATCATATTTTTTGCAATAGTCACAAACAGATAAAAAACAAAAGATTGTTATTGAATAACAATAATAATGAAATATATAAAAAAATAATAGCTATGAAGTTATTCCATTTTATGGAGAGATTATAATGATAATACTTTAATTGCATAACCAGAAAATTATTTAATTATGATCACTTTTTTTTCATAATTTAAATGTTTTCTTATATTTGCGGAGCAAACAATATAACATTTCAATGTTTCTGCGAATTGACAAAGTTTGAGGACCAATGTCTATTCAATTATATTAATTAATCGATAATGTGCTGCTGTTTGCACTGGTGTCTTTAACCGTGTATTTGTTTAGGTACATGTTTCGGCGTGGGAGCCACATCCAAACAACAATTTCGAATGCACATCCCATAGGGATGCGATCGGGCCGCATTCTCTTCTCTCCATGCGGAATTTATTGTCCAGGAAACGGTTTTGCGAATGCCTTTTATATAACCGCTCTTCGCATCGAGCGCGTCGCCGATGAGGCCGATGAACGTACGCGATGCGAATCCAACTAACTACGCCTGTCGCATATTTGGACGATTCCAATTAACGACAATCATAATACTACTTACTACCACTACCACTAACCATTAGACGTTTAATTTTATTACACGTTTAGCTGCAGGAATTTTAACAGCATTCGAAAAAAAAAATGTTGAAGAGGAACACACGAACAATAATTTTTAATGTCTAAAAAAATTCATTTGCACGCCGAGTTTTTCAACTACCACTATTATTATTTAGA
Organism: Nicrophorus orbicollis; assembly: GCA_018845635.1. Classification (NCBI taxonomy): domain Eukaryota; kingdom Metazoa; phylum Arthropoda; class Insecta; order Coleoptera; family Silphidae; genus Nicrophorus; species Nicrophorus orbicollis. The sequence goes on along the minus strand of JAFMTC010010442.1, from coordinate 2,821 downwards.
ATATAACAAGAGGAAGTTGTTAAATAAACATAGGTTATTACTATTCGTAAACTAAAAAATATTATTTCTTTAAAATATTACAGTATATAGTGTAACTATTAGTTATAACGAAATTGTGATTAAGAGGTACTACAATATACGTCCTTAATCTATTTCACATGCTTAGACTAATATGAAAATAAAGTTCCACAACTATTTGTGAGAACGTTCAGTAAATATTATGGCCATTTTTAAATTGGAAAATTGTCTCAATGGAAGTTCAATATATTTTTAGGTTTCTGGGGAATATAAAACGTGATCAAATATACACTTTTTGCACTGCTTAGTAAAAATAATAATAAATCTTAAGAAAAGGCATAATAATAGTAGTAAAATTAAGGAAATAGACACGTTTAACCATTCAATTGTCTGACAAAGTAAAACTTTTTGGGCAATTATTTTATTATTGTGAATAATATAAGTTTCAAAGAAAGATATACTGAATAGTTGGTTCATTTTGAAGAAATAATCATCCGAAATTATGGTATAATGTATAGTGTTACAGCCCTCAGGTGAAGAAACAAGTATAGTAGGTGATACAATAGTAGTAATGAACTGATTTATTGACTCGATTCAAAATTGTAAAGATACATAATACAGTGATGAAAATTAATATTTTTTACTACATACATTCAGTTAAAAAGTTCAGTTTAAAATTTTAGTACGTATTTTTGATATTTGTACTTAGCGCAGAAGGCTTTCCTTGTTATGATCAAACTCTCAAAATTATCCCGATTTAAGATCAATAATATTATAAATAATATTATGGCAAATGTAAAGATAATTTTGTAATATTGATTAAGACGTCTGGACTGTAACTGTTACTGTCTAATGAAAGAACAGTGCTAAACTCAGAATCAGTTCCTCAATTTGCATTCTCATTAATTTCTTAACCCATATTTATCAATAGGGTTTACTGTCGCATTAATTTTGTATCAAAGAACATGTATTAATATTTATGTCTACTATAAATCTTCATAAACAAAGGAAATAATCAAAATTTCATAAAAATCAGTACCACATAATATTTTAGTAGCTCTTAGTAATACATTATTTTAAAGAAGTCTCTTTAAAGTTTAGATTAGTGTTTTTCGACATTTTTGCCTTGTCGCATTTCAAGCTTCTTGAAAATCATCGAAAACAAACTTCCCTTTTGCTCTACTCTCAATTGTATCTTAAATAGTAAAAATGTTATTTACATCTTCTTAAAGAGTGTAAACCCCTCGCTATTACCATGAACAAATGAAATAGTAGTAGAAGCTACTGCTTCGTTTTAACGCTATTCTTTCCCACCAAAAAGTTTTTATCAACACACGTAATTCAGATACAGAGGAACGTCACTAAAATCGCAGTAACTTGTGAAGTAAACGTCATATTGCTATGAAATTTTGACAGGCGTTGTCTAGCACTTCCTTAAAATCATATGGATTTGATAATAGAGGCGCCATCTATAAGTCATCATACGAACTTATTGAGTTAGATGTAAATGATTATAGCTTAGTTTTATATATTAAGAAATTAAATTTTAAAAAAATGTTTATATTATTTTATGTCCATATGGATGAGCATAGATTAGTTGTGGTTAACATTTTACTTACCGAGCGCCAATTTTCTTCTCACAAATTAGTTCAGGTGCAACTCAAGATATTTAAATTAGGTACTAAAAACATCGTTGCAAATACTTATTTGGAACCTATAAGCCTAAGATGAATTTAAAAGATATTTGCGTATTTGTCATGGTTTGGCCAATAATGGCCTACATAATAAGGATAGTCATACTAAAATATAGTATATAAAATATAATATTGTTTATTTTAGTGTATATATAGTTACATATACGACGAGGGAAGTTTGGTGTGTAGTTGGGCATTTGCACACGTGCGCTGCTTCCCAATTTGGAAATCCCCACCCCAAAGTCAAGATGGCTACATTTGGGCCAATACAGATCATCTCTTTTATCCCAAAATATACAATTCCTTTGCAAATATATTTACCTGTATTTTCAAATCAGTTCTAACCGAGACGTCGAAGGGAATGGACGTACCCTACTAACCAAAAATAGCTGTTTATTTAGTGAAAAAAAATGTTCAACGGCGAGTAAAACGTAAGTAAAAGTGTTTCTCTATGTGCATCAATATTAGCAAAGTTGTGATAAACATTTACTTAAATAAAATAAAAAAAAGTGGGATCTTCTTTTCAATGGCAGTGGTTGCTCTGCAGACAGATAATCATAGTTGTATTTGAGTGTTCAATATCGAGCCTCAGTTACGTTGCTTTTGCATTATAGTACATGCGTGTGATACATCTGAGTCCCAGAGTATTGAGGAAGTATTAAAACCTATCACCTGAAAATATTATATTTTTGGAGTGCCGAAACGGCACTTTTTCACAGCTCATGTAACTGGTCTTGGCTATATTGATTCAAGCCATTCTCATTCCATATTACTATTGTATATTCATTTCATTTTGATTCAATCTTATCGCAAGATACATTTGGTTTGTCATCATAAATTCCATGAATTTATAGAATTTGTTTTCCAGATTTTGTAGTCTTTGTTCTATTGTCAAAGGGGCTGTTACTTTTTCTTCATCTTCATTTGGCTGGGTTTTTTTTGGTTGCTCCGTTTTGTTTTAACTTGTTGCCTGAGCGTACATGATATTTGGCTGGGTATTACGCAGCACAATATTAGGTCGGGTTGTTTTATTGTTTATGGTCGGTATCTTATTCCTCAGTTTTGGATATTTTCTGTTTTGTATCTCTTTGTATACCTGGCATCCTTTG
>JAFMTC010009178.1:0-10165 GCA_018845635.1 Nicrophorus orbicollis | reverse complement strand
TAGGATCTTATAAAACAGTAACAGTTTTATGGATAAACTACAGTGAATTCGCACTAATCAAAGCCGATGTTTCGATAAACTTCTAAAACATGAACCGTTTTATAAGCGTACTTTAGTGAATCCGCACTAATGCATACCGAAGTACTGATTATCTTCTAAAACAATACGATTTTATGGATATATTTAAGCTGATATACGATAATCTTGTAAAACAGTAACATTACTTAAAAAGTAACGATTTTATATTGCGAATCCGCACTAACCAAAGCCGATCTTGAAATATAGTAACAATTATATAAGAATACTATAATGTATCCGCACTAATTGAAAACAATCTACAGATTATCTTGTGAAACAGAACCAATTTTATAAGCGCACTAAAGCAAATCCGCACTAATCGGAGTCTCTGTATCGATAATCTGGTAAAACAAGGATGATTTTATAGACGTACTATAGTAAATACGTACTAATTGAGACAATACTGATAAATTTGTAAAATAGAAATGATTTTACCTTATAAACATACTATAGTGAATCCGCACTAATCTAAACATCTGTACAGATAATCTTAACAGTAAAACATGAATGATTTTATAGATTAACAAGTACACTGATGAAAGTTGATTATAAATCAAGAAGGAAATTACATACATTACAAATATTTGAATTTCAATAATAAAATGATTACAAATTAAGAAACAAACAACTAAAAGAAAAACCAAGAAGTGGAAGAATCGTTTATCGAGCTGTGGGAACGTAATAATTACGTATGAAAATTGAGCATCTCGAGTAAATTGAGAAACCACACACATCGAATGGTAAATATGAATTCAAAATGGGATTTAATTATGTATAATTAATACATCGAGTAGTAATAAGTAATAATAAAAAAAATAACAACAAATAACAGCATAGCCCGGCTGATTTATACCGGTATTTCAGATGTAATTGCGGTAAAACATAAAATATAAATGATGTGAATATAATTTGACCTCTTGCGTAGGATTGTAATTGAAGCATCGAGAGTGGTAATTAAATGAAATGGATAGAGGATGTTGTTGATGATGTTCTATCCATTGCTGTATAACTATATATATATAGATTTAGTCTCTTTCTCGCTTTCATTTCATTTTTTCATCGTTTTCCCTCATTCCTTCCCCCCGGGGAGGGAAATTTACGAGGATCTGGGATGTAATATCGGCGGTATTAATGAAGAACAAATTGACATTTTTCGGGCTGCGTGCTCGTTGCGTATGCGGAGTCACGCGTCGCCCGCCGCCCCCCGAAAACTCACCCACACCCTCCAGTTGCGGACGAGAAATGGGGAGGAGGGAGAGGTTGTTGTACAGGGGATGCCCTTTTTGGACCTGCCGCACACGTAGCACAGATCCGTGAGTTCCATCCCCGAAGAGCATCCTCCCCCTACGCGAGGGTGGAGAGCGGAGACGCTCATATGCATATGCTAGGAATTCGGCCAATATTTAATCATTTTATTCGGTGTACTATTCGAATGTAGAATAGATTGCGACCTCCATATTTAATGAACACGCGGAATGCATCGTAACTCACAGACGCCTTTAAAATTTATCAAACAGCAGTGTAGAATTTATTACTTTTCAACGTACTTAAGAACTAATGTTAAAACTTTACTCACAATTACTAAAGTATGTAAAAAGTCAAAAATTGTTTATGTGCAAATCAAAATCGTGTAAATTGATCAGTTTATTAATAATTTAAGAATTTTCTTTTAAAGAAGTTCTTAATTATGTCTGCTATTGCTTAACGAAAATGAATTGTAATTCAAATAAGAAAAGAGAAATATTACTTTAAAGTAATCGTGCAAGTGAAGTATCTTGTTATTTCGTTACTTTTATAGTGTTATTCGAAATTTCAGCCTTTAAGATTTTTCAAACATGAATTTAATTTTAATTTATAACTTTACAACGTACTTAAAAAATAATGAAGATATATTAAAACTTTACCCGCAATTACTAAAATCTACATAAACGGTTAATTCCGTACTATTCAAAACCATGATTATTTTAGGTATGAAAAGTAATGTAAATTCCGTACTATTGTAAAAACCATGTTATTTGATTCATGAATTAATAATTCCAGAATTTTCTTTTCAAATAAGTTCTTAATAAAATAAATTCTTTATAATTTTACTTAACGGTAATGAAAAGTAATGCTATTTATTAAGAATTGTGAAAAAGTAAGTTTAATATAGTCGTACAATGGAAGTATAGTGTTGAAACGTTATTGTTATTGTGTTATAAGATTGAAGCCTTTAAAATGTATGAAAAATACATTTACAACAAGTAAATACATTTATAATAGTATTTAATACTTTTTAACAGAAATGTTAAAGCTTTATTCACAATTTATAGAATAAATGTGTGTATAGAACAGTTCACTGTTTTGGTTTTGTATATTAGTAAATTCTGAATTTTATTTTGAAGAAGTTTTTTACTATACAATATATTGTGTAACGGTAACGAAAAATAAGGCTATAGAGAATTGCGAAAAGGAAATTTTACAGTAATTGTATTGCATTGAATTATATGTAATTAAAATATCTTGTTTTGAGTAAATTAAGTTTAATTACTATTCGATAATCATACAAATATCTATATTTTTCATTCAATTATTTCTCATTTTGTTGAAATTTCACCTACAACGTTTATTGATTTGTAATCAATGCAGTAATGTTAATTTTTTAGAACAAAATGTATTAATTTGCTGTACATTTATTTGTAAATTCCTCTGTGTAATAATAATATAATAGATTTATTATATTATATTAGATACTAAACTTACTATACTTCACAATGTCTGAAAACATTAATAATTATTTGAAAGAAGTCAGGAATAATAATTAAATGACACAAAATATGTCCAAGTTGTACAAATAAGAAAACTCGATTCAATATGTTTAGAAAATGAGGATGAAACATGTTAATTGTATGAAGAAGTTGATGGTTTTTCTGTTTCTGAATCTTTATAGAAAACGAAAACAAAGAAAATTATGATAAAATTGAAGAAGTAAAGTTCAGAAATTAATATAAAAGTATAGCTGCAAATGTAGAAGCATATATAATAAGATTTAAGGGTTGATCCTATCAAATTAGTAAAACCATTATATTCGTCTAATTAAAAAGGACTTAAAGACATTAATATCAAGATACCTTGGGTACAAAAACCGAAAACTAATGACATTAAAATCTTGATTAGTTGATGTGTAATCAATATAGTTAAAATTCATCAAACACATCAATATCTAATTACATATAATCATTATTACTAATCATGTTCAAAATAATCAATTTTTAAATCTTAGTAGTTATACATAATAAATTATGTAATCAAGTTTACAACAAGACACTTAACATTCATCAAACACATCAATATCCAATTACCTATAATAACTAATACTAATCACATTCAAATTGAACAATCTTTAAATCTCAGGACTATAAACAAAAAAAAAGAACCATTCATCGTGTGCCTAAAAGTGATGATGAGACATGTACAAAATTCAGTGAATGGACAGGAACTTTTTCCTCGCCAAGAGACGTGACATGTTTTAACCATTTTACATCTTTTGTTATCGAGTCGTAAATTGGAATGCATTTTAATTTATGTTCATATTAATAATGTATGCGCGTTTTAAACGCGCGGCGATGCTATTTTTGGATGCCTCTTTCTTACTCGTTCTTACGTATCGTGCAATATCCGTTCATTCACAATCGTTTCTTTTAAACGGTCTCTAATTCCTGTCAGTCAATATGATTTATGAAGAACACAATTAGTGGGGACACTTGACTTCTTTATAGTCACAATAAATATAGGCAATCTTATCGCATTGCTTTCATTGATAGTGCAGCAGTTTTGTAACACCTAGAAGTAATTTTTTATATCTGTTTTTCATTCATTCATTATTACGTAATTCATTTTGAATAATAATACATTTACATTTGAAAATTTGAACATAATTATATTGAAAACATAGCCAAAGGGCTATCGACCATTAGTTTTTCCGCCTATGAAAATTATATACAATATAGAAATGAACAAGGAGAAAAAAAGCATTACTTAATTTAAATTTATATCAATTAATTAAGTAATCTTAGTCGTACGTCAATCTAGGTACTTTTATAGAATAATTTCATTTTAATCTAAAAAATCATAAATTAATGGCAAAAAGACTTGTTGAGAGGTCTTTTTAGATGTGCAAATATATAATTATAAATTATTCGTGAATTCAAACTTATTATAATTCCTTTAAAATGTTTTATTGAAAAGTTGTAAAGATATGAATATAACAAGTTATTACTTTAATCCATTAAAAAAATAAATATTAATAACAAAATATTTGATTTATTAGCAACGATAATTAGAAAGGTTTAAAAGATTTATTTCTTTTAATTATTCAATATTAATAAAAATACATGTCCATTAAACATAAATTATATACTTTTTTTGTTGTCATTAGATAAGATTTGCTTATTATTTATTGTGCTGCGTTAGAGCAGAGTGCATTATGAAATAGAAGAAATAAATATGCAAGCTATAAATCTTTTCGGAGAATTAAGAAGAAACTGGTTCGCAATTTTCGTTAACAAGATCCGGGTTTGCATGTTTCCTGCTAGTAGTTCCACGTTTCTCTACGAGATTAATCTCTTCCAGTTTTTTATTTATTCATATTTTTCTTTTCAGTTTTGTAGCTTTTCTATGGAAGAAAACTCATTTTCTGGAATAATAATGATATGGAAACTGGAACATTAAGTTTACGTTATAATTTATATAACATATGTTTATCCAGAAAACGTATTAAATTCTTAGAAAGCTTCTATTGTAATTATCTTGATGATTTATTAATTATATAAAGATAATATTTTTTTACAGAAACTTAAAAGCTTATTTTTAATGAAGAAAACATACATAAACCCTGATTCGTATATAAAGTACAATCGCATTTTAAAATACACCCATACTTCGCTATACGGCCGCTATTTATACGGCATTTCGATATAACGGCCCTCTTCAATTAAGGCACGTTTTCGATTTACGGCCTAAAATGTTTCTCTATAACAGCAAAATACACTTTTTCCATGTCGATATATCTACATATTGCCAATCTTGCGCAAGCGCAATAATTGATTCGTTATACGGCTTTTTGCTTTGCGGCCAAGTTTCGTGGAACGTATTAAATGAGGTATGGTTGTATTAGTATAAAATTGATTATTTGTACCCAATTTATGTCTTTCATTTAATAGTTTAATTTATTACATTTAAAACTGATAGGTTAACAATAAAAAATATCCTTAATTATTACTATTTTTCTATGAAAATCATCGTTTTCAATGACATTTTTATTAACGATTCTTAACACATTTTTCGGTAAGAATATTTTTCAAATCATCTTAATTTTCTTCGTCTAGTAGCAATGTTTCTATTCCTGCATTAAATAAATTTCTAAGATCGTTTTCAGCGAAATTTTTGAAACTTTTGAATTAATCATTAAGAAGTATTTAGAATAACTTCACATGTAATTCCTTATTTGTTGCTTGATATGAAAGATATATTTGTTATATTACTTATTGTAATTATCAATTAACTAATAAGTATATTTCGCAATTATTTTAAAGAGAAAATAAAGTTTAAATTTTACATATTTGAATAATTTGAAATTAACTTTGATTGAAAACGTTGATAGATATGATAATGAAAACTTTAGATAAATATAAATTTCATGATTGGAAATAAACTTTAATGTGGGAAATATGTTCTTGAGTTTATTTAATTTAAGTTTTTGAAATTAATTTAAAGATTTTTCTTTCAATATCAACTTTCTTATTTGTTTAAAGTAGTATATTTATACAAAATAAGAAAATTGAAAATTACTAATACTAATTATATCAAATTTTATATTTGTTAATCAATTTTGTACAATAATTTAATATTTAAACTTGATTATTAATGGCTTCATTTTATAAATAAAATATGTCTTTCAGCCCCATTGTTTGATAAATTTTAGTTCTAATTTAACACTTTGCCGGTCGTTGACTTATTACTAAGTTTTTATTGCTTATAATAAAAGTGATTTGTAAATAAAAGTGGTAAAAATATCCATGATGTAAAATTATTATGATTCTGAAGATATAAACACGAAATTAACATTTATTGTATTTCACCTTTAATTATCGATGTAAAAGACATTACATTACTGCAGAAAATGTAGCATTCATTAAATTACAGTTTAATTTTGATTGGTGTGTCAAAAAAAAACTAAAAATCAAGAAATAATTAAAGTTACTTTACGGCCAGATCTAAGTATTTAAAAAGAAATTAAGAGAAACAAATAATTGAAACAAATTCTATTTAAGTTTATATAAGTTTCTCATTACTTTTATTTCCTATGCTGACTACAAAAATGGCCAGACAGTGCCGGTAGACAATGTTGTAGGTTGTAGGAGATGCCTCATGAATATTCTATTGCCAATTAGATGTTCCTTTATTAATTGTAACACATTAGTCTCATCCGGCGGGGAGCGCGTAAATAACAATAATTATTATGACATAAATTACGCGCGTAATTGGACGTACAATTAAAAAACGAAAGTGAAAGCGGGAACAAATCATAGGTGTGGAAAAATGCAGATTTTTTGGTTCGTTCGCATCTTATTTTTCGCTCGACTGGCGAACTGCAGTTGCAGGGACGGGAAAATAGGGCATAATGATGAAGAAGGAGAACAAGAGGTGGCGAAACGTGAAAGAGGAAGGGGTGGTGAAACGGATGGAATCGAGTATGGGGGGGAGGCGGAGGCGAGTTTTTTGCAGGCTCGAAAACAGAATGTAATGTGTCAACGGAATCCAAGTGTAACAATTACCGTGAATTTATACGCTCTTTATATTTTATGCTTAATTAATATTAATGGGCGCGCTTTAATTAAGATTTTAACACGGTTTAGAGATAATGCGCAAAAATCGCGACGATAAATCGAAAAATACGGGCGTGAAATACGGGCGTCGGCCGAAGGTTATTAGATAATTATGTGCACAATCTAATCGATCGATCCGTTCATTTAATTTCATTTAATTAATTATGTATCATGTGCAAAAGGAAATAACGCAACAACAATAAAATGAAATAAATTTCATCTTTTTATTATTAATTACTTCTGGACGTTCGTTTTACGTTCGTATGTTTATATAATCATTGTTTGAGATTAATTTCGCGTTCGGTGTTAATGGAGAAAACGTTTGCGGCTTTCGGGGGGCGGCGAATGCTGCTGCCCCCTTTTTGGATTTTGGAAAGGGTGGTTTCGCCGCCGCCGCTTGCCGAGGAGGGTGGTGTGTTGGAGTGAAAGGGGGCGAGTGCCAGTGTTGGCTACTTAAAGTGGGACAGAGCAGCACTTCATTGGTATGCATTGAGGATTTATACAGGCATGAAGCCAAAAACATTCATCAACGTGGATTTAACTGAAACTCTGATTCATTGCGGCCCCTAATATATGTTCAGCTTCAGCACTGCACCTAGCTGAAAATTATTATTTACTGAAGAACAGAAACAGACGCACAAATGAAATAACGGTACAAGCTAAGCGCAGAGCAGAAAACTTTAAATAGAACTGCAAGAGTGACCCATCGTAAATGTGCACTTCAGAAACAATAATAGCAGTAATAGTAACCATCAAAAAGACTTTGTTAATCTTTAAATTTTACTCAATTTTCAGTTTTGTTAACACCTACCTCTCAATTAACATTTCTATAAAAATCGTCTAAATTTCATAAGCAGTTTGCATATAAAATCAGTTATTTAAAAAGAAAACGTGTAAAATCGAAATAACATCGTGTAAATTGAGTAATCAGAAAACATTGTAAAAGTTAAATAGTGTTAATAAAGAATCGTGTTATGGGATGATTGTTGTATACAGAATTTTTAACGTAAGAATACTTGTGCAAAACTGATTGATTTCCAAAAAACAAATATTATTTAACAATCATTTGTATTGTAAATCATCAAAATTGATAAGTGTAAATGTATAACTCAAAAAATAATGTTTCCAGTAAATCCTCAAAAAAGGAAAAGAAATAACTTATTTAAGTTATTACTCAATTCTAACTCAATTTAACATATTACTAATTTCATATTTTCGGTTATACTGAAATTAGAAAAGCAAAAGCGAAATTGTATAAATAAAAAGCTGTGTAAATCGGAAAATTGGTGTTTACCGAATTTCCAATATTATTTTTTGCATAACTCTGACAGGTTTCCATACAATATTACCAGAAATTTTCTATCCAGAAACTTCAACTAAAACGTATTTATTTAATTAAGCAATATTTTTCCAGTAAATCAATGAAAATTACTAATTGAGTAATTCTCAAAACAGAAACAATGTTTCCAAAAAATCTTAAAAAATAAGAAATTGCTATTATCCTTAACTTACTAATAAATCTTTATTATTATTACATCATTAAAATGCTTCAAAAATATTTATTATAAAGTAAAATGGGATTTTGTTTTTCAGAATTTGTAGAATTGATTGTACATTTAAAATTCATAAAAAATGAAGTACATTTTTTTGTAAGTTTTGTAATAAATATCATTAAATATTCTTTAAATAAAATAATATTATACAAAATTACAACATTTTATATAAAGATATTTATATTATTAATTATTATAATAATTTAGCAATGGAACAAAAAATAACAAATTTTAAGAAAACCAATGAAATTTCATAAGTTTGTGGAAAGTTCAGTTTGATAGGACCTCAGACCCAAATTCGAGCCAATACTAAGTACATCCATACTTCGCTATACGGCTGCTTTTTATACGGCATTTCGCTATTCAATTAAGGCACGTTTTCGATTTACGGCCTAAAATGTTTCGCTATAACGGCAAAAAAACTTTTTTGTCCATGTCGATTTATCTACATGTTGTCAATCTTAATAATTGATTCGTTATACGGCTTTTCGCTTTGGGGCCATGTTTCGTGGAACGTATCTAAGCCGTAAAGCGAGGTATGGATGTATTAAAAATTGTATATTTCCAGGATTTTCTGATTTATGAAATTTACGTTATTATTTAGAGAAGTGTAATCGATAAAATAGTGTTTGTAATAAATATTGTAATTATTAAATACATAAATTGGAATTGTCTCAAAAAAAAAGAAACGTATTTACATGATTAAATTGCTTTATTATCCTTATGATTATTATGTGTGTTAACACGTTTTCAATTAACTCAATTATACGCTTTAGCGATTTAACTTATTATCATGTCTTTGTAATCTTGTTCGATTAATCTAAATAAGAAACTATATAATATTATATAATGCAGTAGAGCTGCACAAGATTTGCTTCATTCACTGAAGACTATAAAACGTAATTCCATTTACTCATTTGATTTTATCATGTAATAACTTCAAATTAATTAATATAATGTGGACAAATTTCATCAAATAACAAAATATATAATAGTCCAATATTTTACATAGTCCGGATTCGATCAGTCCGGATTGACAATAATTAGTAATAATTCAGGAAATTCAGAGTGTTTATTATTACTTCGGTCTTTCTGTTTTATGATTATTATTTATGCAGAAAAATAAAACATTGTTCAGTAAATTATGATTTTACAACAAATTATATCAGTTTTTTTACTTTTATAAAGAGACTTAACTGTTTTTATACGATTTATTTAGTTTATCAGTTATTACGGTTTCATTCGATGTAAATTTTTATTACAATCTTTGCCATTCATTTAAATCCGCACTATTCGAGGTTATTCGTATTATAATTTGTTTTCCTTATTGCTTTACTTATTGCTGTTGTATTTAAACCCGCACTATTCGAGGTACTTTCAGTTGTAATACTTGCGAAAACGATTTGGGTTTAACAAAAACAATTTTCGCCAATTTGTGCACATTCTTATGACAATTTAGAGTTATATTTGTTTTTTTCCTTATATAAATTTATTTATTTATTTTTGTTGTATAAATATATAAAAAATACCGGCTTCTACCTTTATGAAGTCAAGTCTCTTTCTATGTGGTTATTTTTTTGTTCGTTTTTAGTATTTTTTCGGTTTCAAAACCCGCACTATTTGAGGTTAATTCATATTACAATTTGCACCATTGATTTGGATTTAAAC
>JAFMTC010008351.1:0-13586 GCA_018845635.1 Nicrophorus orbicollis | reverse complement strand
CTGACCAAATCCAGACTAGATTGACTCCATTCCAAAATACTTCCTTCGCCAATTTTAAGAGCACTTCCTTCGACTTCAAAGTCGAATCACTCATCACTTATCATAGGTATATAAATTGAGTATCCTCCACGATGGTGTGGACAGACGTATTCTTTTTGGGTGCCGCTTTCAGATTGTTAACATGTATAAACGATGGAAACGCTTATTAAAATTCTTGTTTTCATTAAATATTTGCAACAGTTTACTTTCTTCTCGTTGTTTTAATTATTCTATCCGTAGTTCTCTGTACGTGATATTCAACCATTTTAACGTCTTTTTCTAATTGAGACGTACTATTCTTGAATCCATTTCCAGCCTTGGATGAACCTCCTGAAGGACTCCTGGATGGTTATTTTGCCATACTCCTCTCGGCAAACATGCTTGACATCCAACATCTCGATATGGTCAAGATGGTGCCTTAATTTGTTTTACTACCTCGCAAAATAATATCGGGAATCTTCCCATTTTTCCATTCAGGTGGATAAGATTGGTTTCGATAAGGTTTGTATCTATTGATTTCTCCCTCCCATAATACTTATTAATAAACTAACTAAAAATTTACGAACACTGACCTCACAGAAATTGGTCTATAGTTTGCTGGTTCTTTTCGGAATTACTCTTGTGTATGGGAGTTATTATGGTCCGGTTTAGTATTTGTGGATATGTTCTATTGCTTTATTGGTGATTTCCACTATCTTGCCAGTAATTTCCTCCGTTAAGTATTTTATTGTTTGGTTACCAATTCCATCATATCCCAGGACACATCCATCTCTGAGTTTTTTTTAATTATTTCTTTTACCTCATTGTCATTGGTGTGCTACATTTCCATATGTTTATTGGCTTTTCTTTGCTGTGGCAAGTATAGGCATTAATTTTGTTTGTAATTGTTTTATTGATAAATGTTCATATACTTTAGCATCCCACACTCTGAGTTCATGTCGTCTTTGGTAAATCATAAGATATATATTTTTAGAGACAAAATTTTTATAAGTTGATTATAATATAAAATGGAAGAATGGAAACAAAATAAATATATAAAATTTAAAATATATAAATATTGAAACCCGATAACATCCTAAACCGAACTTATAAAATCGAGATAAAAATAAGTGTACACGAATAATATAAAATACGTATATAGAAATATTTTTTTATTTTGCCTCGTGGCTTCAATTTTCAATCATCTTCTTCTCTATCCGTAATTTTGCTGATACAAGCATTCCGTGGGGTTATTTCTGCTACAAAGGTCCGTGGGTTCTCAAGCCTCGTTGCTTACCGAATATCTACCAAGCTTCCCGTTAAGGTGGCAAATTTGTAACAGACCCTGCACTGAGTCAAATTACGGGATTTTAATAAATAAAATGGACTTTTTTAGTTTATAGAAGAAACTATACTTTGTTATGTATATATACAAAAACGGCTAGGCACTTAGCTCTTTAGGCCTAGTCGAAAGACGGTATATCTGGTTTAGCACCGTGTTCTACGACTATCAAAAATAGTATACAACTATTAATAAATACGACCGTCTTTCATGCCAGTCGGAATTCAACTCCCCGCTATCTATTTCTTATCACTCTTGTGAATATTTCTTTTGATACATGAAATTTTGTATTTAGAACATTACAATGCATATATTTAGTTTCGCAAATCCTTTTGAAATCATTCAATTTATATATTTCACATATTTGCAGAGACCTGGCGGAGAAATCAGTAGACGATGAAATTGAGAAAACCACTCAGTTTCATTCACAAACCTCTTCTTCTGAGAATATGACTGACACCAATGAATGTAAACCATCAAAAAAATCTGTAGGTAGGAGTAGGTAAGAAAAACTACAAGGAGGATCTGCGAGGATTAAAAAAATGTGCGAAAATGTGCAATTGACTTATGTTATATAATAAATGAAAATATATCCGAAATACTGAAAATCAATATTCGGATTTAATCAGGCGTGTTATCATCATTGTTTCTTTCATTAATTTCATACTAAATGTTAGCAATTTATAATCAACATTCAGAAGTACTTGTATTTATATTCATTAAAATCTAACTAATTTTGAGTAAAGTTTGTGAATGTGAGGTATAGTTTTAAATAGTAGATCTTAAAATTGATTTAAAATGTATTTTCGGACCTTTAATATACAAACTGTACTGTATCACTTCTTTTTGTAGAAGAAACTAGTTAAAGAAAAAAATACTTAATTTACTCTAGGCGTAGTCGAAAGGCGGTGTTTGTGACTTTGCCTCGAAGTTTTCCACTATGGAAAAAAAATAACAACTATAACTAAATACGACCGTCTGTATAACATATTGGCAAAATTGTAGTAATCCTTGTAAAATTAAAACTACATCTATCTGAATATTCTAAAGTTGTATTTAGCAATATCTCTATTGTTTCCATCTTTTTCTAAAAAGATCATTTATATTTTGTTGGAAAATACTTACAACTGTTTATTTTTGCTACGACGTTAGTTCGGTCCTGTCTGCAGTGTAAGTGAAATAAATTGCGGCAACTTAAGTTGATTTATCTTCGGGAGGGCGCGAGGACCCCAATCTAAACATTGAACGATTAGATTGGGTCGCCCTTACCCCCATGCTCCTCTTCTTTCTTTTTTTGGTAGCAACTGTATGTGTGCGAGAGATGGCGTGAAAGATAGTGATAAAAAGAGAGGAAAGTATAGGAAGAGATGGAGGTCTTTAAACTGGCGCTTTGATCGCCCCCTAGAATTGCTTTTAAACGCGATTATTTTTAGTGCCCGTTTATTGGATTTTCGCTGCGATCGTTCCTCTTTCTTGCCTTCCCAGTGTTCCCCTTATTAGATAAGGCCTGTCAGTTTTAATGACGTCGGAGGAGGAAGAAAAATGATGCTGCATAGTAATGATGCGGACGTAGAAATGTTAATATAACGGAAGAGATTTATTTTTTATTATTTATATAGATTTATAAATGCAAAATTTGCATGTCGTAAATTACTCATGGCATAATTGCAGACGTGATTCTCGAACGACTCAACTAATTAAACGTTTCTGACCGAAAACTTGAAATTCTGTATTATTAAGCTTCTTACGTTGCATTCACGCTTTGACACGAAACATAAATGTCTTTCAAACTTATCAAGTATAAAGCACATACTATATGCATATGTTTTCTATGAAAGGTAATTGTTAAGCAGAAATAAACCCTAAGAAAGATTTGCAAATGTGAACAATAAAACTCATTCATTCTTGAGACCTCCCATTTTCTTGGATCTACTAATATGAAATATTTAGATAATCTGTCGATGGAAGTTAATTAGTTTATTCAACAATTCGTGATTGACTGAAAGTTACAGTCATGTAGAATGATCTACAAATTGAGAAATGAGGAAATTGATTTTTGTCTAAATAATAATAATGAACTGCAGTTGCAACTTGGCTTCCTTGAAGCAAATGCTTTTTCATACAAACTTAATGGACACTGATTAATTCTTTCTCATGCAAAAAAAAACATACATACATATATTGATAATGTAATACTTAATACAAATAATCCTAAATATGTAAGAACATTACATGAAATAAATCAAAATATGAAAAATAATTTAACAAACATTCATTTTGTGTTTCAATTTTACATATTTCTTTTGACGTTCACAAAATATATATAAAGAACTTTCTTCTACCTTCAGATGCTTCTAAAACGTAATAAATGTATAATTATTCCGACTTATTTTGATCTTTATTACAGTTGCACCTCTCTATATTTTTTAACATTTATCAATTTTGCAAAGATTTCGTTAATTAATGAAGTAAGAGTTTCCTCTTTACATTATTTCTTTTATATCATTTTTTCACGTTCAAACAGGAGTTATATCAAGGAGTTATATCAAGGAGTTATTACTAAAGTACGTCCAACCAAAAGGATGGATAAAGCGTACATTGCTCTATCTACATCGATTCCTCAAAATCTATGTACAAATGGATATCCAAATTACTATCTAAAAACCACGTTCACAATAGTAGATTCCTCTCCTTATACTATATACACTGAATCTAACAAGCTAACATTAATAACATCGCAGAGGCAGTCGCATAAACATTCACAACTAGAGAAACTGATTTTTTTAACAGAATATTTTTTCCTTATTAAAAAGTTGTGCAAATTGCGGAAATCAGTGAGGGCTAGCTCTGATAACTATAAAAGATGATGAAGAAATTCTAACTCCAGTTCCTATAGTTTTGGCGCAGTATGGTCTTGTGTTATCATGCAATTAGATAGGAGTTTATGTGTTGATCAATCTAGGTTGTTTTTATATATTAATGTTATTTGTTTAGTAGCACTTCATTTTAACGACAATTCATAGTCACTGTGAAGTATATAAGATTAAGCATGACTCATTTATGAGGCCAAAGTTGGTGAATCTTACTTTTGGGATGTGGTCAAAACGCAGGTTGAAATCACGCACTATAGTAATAATAATAATTAATATATAATAATCAGTTCGTCGAACAAAGATACAGTTTTATCAATCCAATTGAGTCTTAACCTCAAGAGCAACGAGATTTGTGAGAGATAACCATCATTTCGTTCCACTTCTTAATATATTCTTCAGGCTAAAGATGGTACAAGCTAATCTAATTGAAACTAGTACCAATATTTGTCTTATATAAATGTATAGGAAAAGAATAGGCTTTGTTTATTGACACTAAAACATAGTTAAATTTTCCGGAAAATTAATTTCCAATTAAACAAATTCACAAAATCACAAGTAATATATAACGTGGATTTATTATTATAATTATTTGTATTTGAACTTAGTGGGAACGCGATGGGATTTCCATTCTCTATTCGTTCCTAGTTTAATTCTTTAGAGTATGCACAGCAGGCCGACTGATGTCGTTTGTGACAGGTGTCTGCTAGTGCGAAGCAATTCGTTCGCAAACATACTAGATCGAAGAAGTAGGTCGGTTTTATCACGGCGACAAAGATAATTGAATATCGTCGGCGGTGGCCAAGTTTTCGCACACCTGGAGAACTCGGTTGCGCTCCGAAAACTCCTCTAGATTGAGTTACGCATTAATTAAATTCGATCGGTCCGGTGTAGAGTTTCGTGAGTAAAACGTTCTTAAAGCAGAAACCGAAAGCTCTTACGAAATCGATACGCGAATAATCACTCTTCCTTTTATCATTATTTTCTTGGCTATTTTTTCTCTTGGTCCACATATCGATTCGTGCGTATAGGGTCTTATTAAATTCCAATACAGCGTTTATGAGAGAACGGCCCGTGAATTTATCATAGGAGAAGCGGTGACACGTGTACAGTGCTGGGCCTTTTGTTATCCAATAAACTGGCGAAACGGAGCAGGGTTGGAGAAATGAGAGATATAAAAAAGAATAGGGGATTGGGAGTGAAATCCACGTGCCGGGATGCCGAGCGCGCTGATGCTCGGTAGTTCCGTGAAATAGTTGAACAAGACGTCGGTTTTGTCAAACATATCTTTCCATCTCTGACACGTTGCTATCCGGTGAACATCAACGGCGACATTTGTTAGCAAAACTAAATCATATTTTCCTTCGACTCGGCGAAAACAAAATGTAATTTTCTTCCTATTTGTTAGATATGATATTATTTTGTATATTAAAGTAACTTTAGTGTCACCTTGTATAACGATTATAATTCATTTCAACATCTTATTGATAAAGTCAAACAATTTTTCCCATTTAACTAATGTAAATTATTATAAGTTCAATTTTTTAGCATCTCTAATCTACTAATCTGATTGCTATTAGAAATTAAATAAGGATACGCCAACTGTTAATAATGAGAATACTATGTAAATAAAGAATCCTGCATCATGTAATGGTGAATTTAAGTTTAAGAACATATGGTCTCTATTCGTTACTTATGGTTCATCATTTGTCAATTTACTTTTATTATGATTATTATAAACCATTTTTTTTCCAATCAACAAGTTTTTTTTTATTCCATCTTCAATTTTTCCTATACTTTGTTTTGTCCCTTTTCGTTCTTCTCTGTTCGATATATTATTCTGTTTCATGCGGGAACTGAAATAACAACGTATTGTTTATCTAATATTTATGTTATAAACGTAACATAAATCTAAAATATATATAAGAATACAATATAAAAAAATCATGTTTTTTATACATATTTAAAGAACCATTATTATAAACATTGGCCATAAATATGGTCAAATTTTTCGGTTTGTTCAGTTTTTTATAATAAAAATCTTGATATAATAACAATAAAATATACTTGCTGCAAAGGATATTGACCATAAGCCTATAAAGACATATTTTTATACTTCTCTTGATCCGACCATCTATGGATCAAGTCATTTCAACTGGTTCTTGCTGCATCTTTCTTCAAGTACTTTTGCATTAATTCTCGATGCTGTTGTTTCATTTCTTCAGTCCACTTCTTGCTCTAATAGGCAGTTTAGGCTTTTCTTGGAAACATCGAGGGTACAATCCTTGTGCTGTACCTTGTACTGTAATTACTACTTGCAGATCCTTGTCCACCTCAGGGAACAAAGCTATTTTTGTTTTCTTTTTGAGAAAGTGGATGAAAATGCTATTTGTAGTAATTCTCCATTTCCTTATGGTGTCAGTTATTTTTTCCACATGCAAAGTTCGTGGTTGTGTCATCTCCTATATTCTCCATTTTTTGTTACAGCGACCAAGATTTTTCTTAGAATTGTTCATTTTTTCATCTACTAGTTTCTGTATTTGTCCCTTCTGATCGAATACAATGCCTCTGGACGGATGACTGTGAGGTAGTATCTAAACTTGGCATTCGTAGATATTGATTTATTATTATAGGTGGCCTTTGTTAGATTGCCTTCTTTAAGAGATTGGAGTCTATCCACTCACACAAATATTTAAATGGTCTGACTTACTTGATTTTCCTCTATCCCATATCTACGTTGACATTTAATATCAGTGATGAATTCAGTTTTTTTTCAACGGACACCTTTGCCGCTTGAATCTGGAGTTCACAAATTTGCGCTGGGTCTGCTTCCACGAAAACGAATAAAATGCGAAGTCATCTGCTAGTTGACTAATCAACTGTCAGTTCCTGTTTTTTGTAGTCCAACCTGACTCCATTTCAGTCCTGTTAACGTTCATTACATTTCGCCACTCTCGAATGAATAAATGAACACACAGTTCAAGAGCATAGGTGATAGTTCATCTCCATGCGTTACACCAGTCTTAATTTTGCAAAGCTCTGAAATTTCTCCCCTGAAATTTGGAATTAGTGTTGGTTTAGGTTTTCTGAATAATTGCTTACTTGTGGATGTATCAAACAATAAAGTCATAAGTCATTTTTTTGTATTCTGACTTGTTAATTGTGAAATATTTAAAGTAAAAGACAAGATTATTTTCCTATTATCATATAATTGTGATAGTACATCAATAATTGGCAATTACATATACATATATATTAAATTAGTAATTTATACTGCCAGTAAAAGATGTGTCTTCTGCTTGTCCGTTGAAAGTCCAACGTTGATGATACCGTTTGGCATTGACAGCATAATCAATATTGCCGGCTTTTCGTTCTGCACCGAGTTCTCACATTCATCAAACCAATTCCGAATGGATACTGCAAATCATTTCAGACTTTCTATTAGTTTAATAACAAAAAAAATGTACATCAATTTTTTCTACAACTTCATTTCATTAAATTATATTAGTATATTATTACATAGTGGAAAGACTTTGGAATCCGTAAATAAGTATAAAAAATCAAAGCAAAATAATCTGTTACTTTCTTAAATTTTGTTAATAATATTATTTATTTGAACAACCACAAACAGACAAAAATAATAATAACAATAATGAATAAATTTAAAATAACTGTTAAAACCACTACGAAGGTATTTTGATATTATGAAAATGTTAAAGAAATACAAAAATTCAATTTAAAATATAAAAAAAAACATGAATAACTATATGAGCCAAGATATTATTTACTTATTTAAGATATTAAATTCATAAAAAGATGGACGTTGGTCGATAGGAGTTTGGCTCAAGTTATATCTAATAAATTTGTTAGGGTTATACTTAATTTTTCGAAATAAGTTTTTCTATTTTTTTATTAAAAAGCAAACACATTTTGCAATAAAACAAAACATCACTATTCTCTTGTTAGAGAATAAAATTGTTCTTGACTTTTATTCAATCTGTTTTAAAAATACAACATTTCAAATATGAAAATTTCTCATAATATTATTACTTATTTTAATTGCAATAGTAAACAACATAATACAACATTCATATAATTATAAGAAAAATAGAACACAATTATTACCAATGCTGTAAAGGGCTATAAACTATAAACCATTCTGTCCATTCTCATAATATGTACATAATTTTCTAATATTTTATAGTGTTTATTTATGCAAAGATTATAGTTTATATTCATATTGTATAATTCCTAAAAAAATGACTTATGTAATGTTTCATGAGACTACGTATTTTGATGATAAGGATGATGCATTGCGACTGTGCATATATTTTATCTAGAGCACCTCCCTAAAACGTCCCTGACTAATTGCACATGTATCTCTATTTCTTAGTAACTTAAATTACTGCTTGAACGCATCGTTTCCTAAATATTTCGGTTCACGAAAAATTTAATAAAAACGTTTCGGTATCCTATTTTAATTTGTATGTTTTTTGATAGCAGCAGTATTAGTAAGTATTACCTGAGCTATAAACTTATGTAGTAAAAATAATAGCTTATTTCTTGAATGTAAAATAGAAAACATTTCGTTGATCCAAGATAATTTCACGTGTTTCTATTTATTAGCAGTATTCTTTATAAACTGTAAAATAATTTAGTTGTAATGAAATCATAGTGCAGAAAGACAATAGTCTATAGCCCTTTGCAGTAATGGTAATAATAGTGTTTTCTTTTTATTATTTTTTGTGTATTTACATTATTTTGGTTTGTTATTTTTGTTTGTAGTTGTTGCAATAAATTTGTTATTTATATGTAATCATATTCTTTTTACATATAATTTTATAAATAATTCGATTTATTAACCACAATTCAAGAAAAACAAACTCAATTTTTGGAATGTAATTTATGTTTTCAATATTGATTTATGTTTAAGAAAGAATGAGAAATGTAAGTTATTCTTCTGACTTACCTTGCACATATAACTTAACTCTTATACAGAAAAAGTGATATTTTTAGTTTTTGTTTTATCATTTTATGGCATACATTTTATGTTTGTTTGTTATTATTTTCATTTTTTAACAGTTTTCAATTGTTATTAAATTATTACATATTTCTACAAATAAAGTTAAATAAATGTTCTTTAGTGTATACATTTCATGCTTGATTAATACATCAAATAATATATTTCGAGATGCGGTTTTAATTCATTCAATAATTCAATTAAGTATGTTTGATTCCAAAAAGTAGTGTTTGCAACGAAGTGTGATTTGCTGAATGTTCGACATAAATAGATGTATGTTAGAGAAAAGATCTTCAAATGTATATGATGTTTTATGTACGAGAACCGAATACTACTATATTCTTTTTAAATTACTCTTATGAAGATTGTACATGAAAAAGGTAGATCTTTAAACAGTATTCAAGAATGATTTATATTTCAGAACCAAATATGAATACATATTTTAGTAAAAAAATATTATTTTTTTGAAAATTGCATTGATATTTGAAGAATTTTATGTTGTGATGTTGTAGATTGAAATTCATTCCCAAAATAAATTTGTTCCAAATTAATTATTTGTTTCGGTCACCTATAGCAACCAGCTTATTATAAACATCAACGCACAGTCGGAAAACTATTTGACATTTAATTAAATTGCAACGAGTGACGTTACAAATAATTATATTTTACGAATTTCCAATAAACATTAACTGGGCCAGTTAGTAAAGCGACCTCGCTTCGAATTTACTACTACTACTACATTAATACAATGCATTTACTAATTAATGAAATATTACAATTTATTGAAAATAATTTTAATGATCACTTTTGTGAGGATTTCATGAATGGGTAAATACAATTAACGAACTAAAAACAAATGACGTCAGAGCAATCAATAATCAAATATATTTTGATCAGAAATTTGATAAATGCTCAAACCGTAAAACACGAACGAAATACAGAATATAATAATACTTTTAGTTAAAGTATAATCTTCGAAATAGCCAAATTATGAGTTTACCATTTGTTTGGTCCTTCAATTTTATGTAAATTTATCTATGTGAAAAAATCCTTGATTTTTTTAAACAACTTTCTTCTGAAGCACATCTCAAAATTAAATTTCCTTGGTTTTGTTTGCAATTTTCATTAAACCAATAATAAATTGGAAATGGAAATGATATTTTTTTAGAAACTACACTATTAAAATCGCAATTAATGTTAAATGTTTGGCACAAAATGTGTTCTAATTGAATCTCAGAAATTAGAAATGAAGTAATCCTAATTTTAAAAGGGTTCGAAAATGTCGATGATTTATTGAATGAAGAAGTTGATGATTTTTCAGTTGAATATTTAGAAAGTATTCTTAGCTAAGAGGACAACATAAGTTGCTGCTCTGAAAAGGATAATCATTATTGTTAGAAATATGTGTACTCCGGACCACTCATACGCTGGGACACCAATAGATGGCGCTCCAAGGACAGGCTATACTACCAGCAAGACACGCATCACCAAAAACACCGAAACCTAAAATAAGACTTAAGCAGATCCAAGCGACAGATGTGACTCACGCACCGAAAACATCTATAGCGTCCTCTGCCAACTATACTATTTCCTGTAGAAGAGCTATCAATATAAAGATCCATAATAGAGTTGTATTATTTCGACATCCTGACCACCTTTCTAACAATTTGTTATTAAATAGGGTGTTTAAGTGCAGTACCGCTCAAATTCCCGATATTCGAATTCCCGTCATTCATTTTCCCGACGTTCGAATTCCCTACATCCGTATCTCTCGACTGTATCGACTTCCCGACATCCGTTATTCCGACTGTATGAAATTCCGGACATTCATTATCCCGACTGTATCGAAATCCCGACATTCATTATCCTGAACATTTTATTGCATTTTGAATATTTAAGTGCTACGATGTTGCTAAACATATTTTATGAAGAAATGTAAGGTCATGATATTTATTACCACTGAAAACGTAGTCTCTTTGAACGATGTAATGCATCATATTTATATATCGAGGAATGATTTTATTTATAAATAAATATTTAATAAGTACATTTTCTATATGTATATATAATATAGTAGTGTTTAATTATGTCTGAATGATTTGGTTGTTACTATTATTGATAAGTTTAACAACTCATCAACTGAAGAAATGTAAACCACTGGATCTGCCATTGGGATTCAACAACTAACTAGCAATTAAGTGAACATTGCTAATATTATAATATCAATTGCGTTATTATCCATTTAATCATTTCCTAAACGTTTTGTTATAAATTAGAGTATAAATAAAAATGGACTTTACTAAAAAAAAGACAATTTAAATACGTTTTAATTTGTTTACTGTTTCCATAAATGTTAAAATTCATAATTAATTCTCTCGAATAATAGAATAATAAATAACAAAATTACGTAAAAGGGTTTTGAAAATAAATTTATCACTGACTTTATTAAATATCTACTGGACGTAAATTACGTACAAATTATTGATAGTTTCAGCAAATTGCAGTAATAAAATAATAATAATTCTCGCTTTTCATGTGTTTATTAATAATTGATGGTATTTCACACTTAATATTGTTTATCCCATAATAAAATGTAAACTATTGATCATATTTTCGCGTATAAACACAGTCCATAAACTTTTATTAATGGCAGATTTAACAAGTTTGGTATCGTTTTATGGAGTTTTTATTTGATAAATCATTTCGCGCAATTTTTTGTTCTAGAAATTTTAATTAAGATATGAATGAACGAAGTGACCTTTTGCGAATTAAAAAACGTAAAGGTACGTTTTCCTTTGAACTTCAATTAATGTAATTAATTAATTTTATAATTATGATGTGAAATACAATAAGTTTACATAAATTATTTCAAAGAAAATATAGTTAAATTAGGTTTAAATTCACATTTTAATTTTCGATTTTTTTATTATTTGAATTTCAAAAACGCTTTTAGTATTTCAATAATTACAATAATAACGTTAATTGAAACAGTTTTCCAAACAAAAAATGTAAATATAAAATAAATATACAATTATTGTCAATAAGTATACGTTTTAACATTAATAATATTTATTACTTACAAATATACACAAGACATTATTATTTATTCATTAGAAATTACAAGATAACTTTATGTAATTATTTGAATTCGTTATTTCTTCTACATAAACTATTTATCTGTAATTATTTACAATAATATCCTTGTAATTTTGTATAACATTATTATCCGCACTATGGGTGATTCTCATTTAGGAGAAAACAAACTTGATTTCAGAATTATTTCAATTTTTCTTTTATTCAGTTTTTCATTCGCTTTCAAATACTGTTTAGCATATTCTATATAATGTATTATTTCTCAAACTTACTATGAGCTGATGTTTCTCTTAATTTGAAACCTTATATTTCATGCACCAAATTGGTCGATCAATGTGTAAAAGTTTCAAACATTGAGAAATTAATAATAATTAAATTCTCTTCTTTTAGTGTGTCTGGTTGCCACGACATTTACAATCAGTTCAGATGGACATTCAGTAAATCAATCACGGTGAAGACTTGACCACTGACAACTAGTCCTTTGATGACTTTGAGGACCCTGTGTTGTATTTTTGATTGAGGACGACGATTCAAGCCACGAGGCAATGATTCGTCAATTTAATAATTTAAAATATTTTTTATACATTATACGTTCTATTATTGTTATTTTAATAACAGTCATAATTTATCTATACAGTAATCATGTAAAACAAAATGAGAAGACCACAAGTCTTACAATTGTCAATACAAAAATAGTGTAGCGGATACCGGGGCTGGTTGTCACAATTTTAATCTCTCCTTTTGCATAAGATGTGATATATATCCACTTTTTAAGTTGTATATTGTATATAAATATTGTTGAACTTTGTTCATTGTTTTTTCACAACTGATTAACTTTTTTTATCTCTATTGATTTGGAGAATATAGTTCTAAATTATTATTTTATAACAATACATTTATATTTGTAAAGGGGTTACCACAGTAAAAATTTCAAAATTATTAAGTCTATTTTATTGATTCTAAATTTACATGGTTAAACGTTCCAAAACAAGTATTTCGATTGGAATTATCATTATTTAATAAGGTTCACTCTTATTAAGAGGCATCAGATTCTCCTTTACTGATTTGACATGGTAATTTCTTTATTTTTTTTTGTAACGAAAAAAACAATTAATAACCGTTAACATATATAAATAAGATGGTGGGATTACATAATTTGAGAAATAGTAATTCCTACACGATTATGTACATATATACGAAGAGATATTGATCAGTTTTTCTGCCCTTTTACAAATAATTAATC
>JAFMTC010008121.1:0-18023 GCA_018845635.1 Nicrophorus orbicollis | reverse complement strand
ATTAAGAAGTAAGATTGTGAAGGAGGAGGAGAGGATTATGGAAAATTCGAAGAAAATTATGAAAAAAAATATGATGACGATATATATTATTATGATGGTGTCGCCGAGGTCGTCGTTCCGCGCATATTCCATGATTATATTGTTTTTTTTGCAAACAAAAGTTCTAATTGTATTACTATGTGTGTTATATAACTCCATTGCGAAGGCACGATTGTGTTGTCCGGTAATAAATGTTTAGGAACGATCCCCAAATGGCGAGGATTTTCTTCTAGAAAGTTCGACCGATGACTGTGTAGCGAAATATTTCTTGTTACATATTACATATATGAATATATATATATATACAAGAAACAAAAAAATATGTATATATAAATATATGTATATATAGATTATATATATATATATATTTAGAATTATTATATATTTTGTCTTTACATAGGTGTATAATAAAGAAACAAACAAAATAACTATAAACAGAAGCAGCGATTGTTCTTGTTATTGGAAAAACGTAACGAACGAAAAGGGAATCAAAGCCGGAAACATTACACGCGACGCCGATCAATTGTTCTTGATTTGAAGGCGTCCTGCATTACGAATCGCTGATTGGTGTTAGACTCTTAGATCGGTGTTAATCATCAATTTCTACCTAAGTTTGAACCGCTCATGCAATGCGTGTAGCAATTTGATTTTACATTGTTTCCAACGGTTGTTGTTGTTATTTCTCCCCATTCGTGATTTTCCGTTTATTTTATTGCGTTTGTCTTCAATCTGTAATCTGTATTGGTCTCCAGAATTTCGGCTTATTCGAATTTGTAATAATAAATACAGTTTCTATGTGTAAAACATTTTTTTTTTTGTAGTAATCTGTTCTGAAGTGTTCTTTGGTGAAGAGTCCTTTCCAAGCAAACACATCCCATTCACTTTTATCGAGCAATGTAAATAAAGGGAATACGATGCTCTGTGCATCAGGCATGGTCTTATTCCTAGACGCGCGTGTATTTCGTATGCGCGCGCTTTTCCTTGCCAAGGATCTTAGCTGAAAGAGAGAGAAAACTACAGAAATATATATATATACACACTTGTGAAGTGTATATATAAATACGAGACTTTTCATTTGTTTACAAAACATTGCCACGTGGTAAGCGATTTCGCTCGGAATCGCATTGTTTAAAAATAAAGTAAAAGCGACACCGATTCTTTTTATCCTTCTCAGGCATCACCCATATTATATACATGTAAATACAATTGACTTAGTACATATGTATATAAACCTTTACCTATATACACACACAGAAATATTACGCAGCGACTCCGGTTGCGTAAGCGGCGATCGTAATGTATCCATTGGAATCCTGATGATTTATTAAGTACGTTTCGCATTGGTAATGCTCGAGAAGCACGTTGCGAAACGCTGTTGAATTTTCAACAATTCTATACCGGATCCGCAGATGGTCATTCTGGCCTTTTCAATTTCCTCGCTTTGCAGATGAGACCACAAAACGAAGTATGAATGAATCTCTTCGACAACTTCAAATCTGCTGCGACTGAAAACAAATGGGAACAATAGAAAACACTAAGTAAAGTGCTTTGAGATTAAATCTTATTTTCACGTGGATCAACTGATAGTTTGGTGAATGTTCAAGGCACGTTCGTTTATAGCGAATAACAAAAACATGTTCAACAATAACATTTGTATTTTATCGTACAACGCAGTTTTTTTTTTCTCCAAAATTTTCTATTCATAGTTTGTTAATTTATTACTAACAATTATTTACCAAATTGAACATTTAAATTAATTTAATTATTAATTATTACTATTCATGTAAATTAATTTGTAGATTATTTTTTCTAAATATACAAATTAAATTATGTGTCCAAAATAATTGTAAATAACAAATGAACTTGCAGTTTATTAAAATCTTCTATTGATAATTAGCTAATTAACAACTAACAATAATTTTGAAATTTGAGAGTATTAAATGAATTTAAATACAAATTAATACCAGTATTCAAACCTATTCATTTGTCATTTGTAATACTTGTTTAATAATTTAAGAATTAAATTTAATTGGTGAAATCTTTGATTTATTGTTAATTAAACATGAATTAGTGCATGTGTCCAAATTGCTTAAAAATGCCACACAAGTTGCAATAACAGTCGTCAAAATTATAATTATCTGTATCATGTTTGTTGAACATTTTATAACCGAAATCGTGGAAAACATAACATTTAATTTCGACTGCTTGTGTGTAATTTGATTATACAATCTCAACTGACTCTTAATAACATTTCAATCAAAGTTAATATTTAAAGTTTAATTATTAAAATTACTTTGGATTAAATAAGAAACGCGTTGCAAAACTTATATAATTTTTATGAAATTTATTGCAATGAAAAATACATATGGGTTTTAATGCATATACACAGAAAAGAAAAAAAGATAGGCCTTTCTGCCGTAGAATTGCATTTGTTCATATTCAATTTGTGTTATGTTGTTTTTAAAATTATGTTTATAAAGATGTTGTAGATTTCAAATTTGATGGTAAATTACTAAAAAATTATAATTAATTCCGTCCTGAAGATTTTACTGCGAAATGCACGCAGGTAGGAAGATGGATAAAGAAAATAAACACAAATTCCGACGGCTTTTAATTACTTTCTCGCAGCAGCGAAGATGGCTTGCGAAATGGCTTGACGACTTTATAACTTTCTTTGGAAAAACCCCCACGGAGAGGCCTCTCGGGCCTGCGAAATTTCACGGTTTTTCAAAAGGCATTTAATAATATGACTGAAGGCGTGAAATTATATCTTGAGATCCGTATGCGCTTTTATTGTGTTTGCTTAATAAATGTTTACAGTATGAGATTTGTTAGTTTCGTGAATTCTGGGAACGAGGACGCATTTCTTGAATATAGCCGAAACTTTGTTATAAAATTGTGTCGTGACAATTTTGTGTAGGACAAAATAGTTAGAAAGTTTATTATATGTCATTTGGAACGATCGTTTCAAATTCATGACAATTATACCACGTTAACTGTGGAAGTTTTTGATGTTCGTGATGTGAGAAAAACTAGAACTTAATATCTAGTTGAGACTCTTCGGGTAGCCTGAAAACTCATAATTGGTAAAAACAGAACATGAAAAACCAGAACAAATTGAAGATAAGAGACCTATGGTCAATAATCTTAATAACCATAATATTAAAAGTAATCACCAACAACAACGGCTATAAAGCGCGTGTTCTGTTTTGTCTCTTTTCCGGTCGCGATTATTTGTAAAGCAATGAGGAAGTTCATAGATTATCAAGTGTTAAGTTGAAGGTGATTTATAGGGTTTTATGATTCGAAAAAAAATGATCGGATTTACTCAGATTAATCTATACGAAAAAAGTTGTAAAAGTTTGTAATCAATGTAAAATAATTACGAAAGATAAGATATAAATGAATCATCTTAATTTGTTGTTTTTTTTTTATTCGATTTATGAAAGTTACGTGATTCTAAGAAATTCTTCTCTAAAATAATTTATTGCATTTCGATATAATAAAAATTGTCTAATTGATTGAGAATCAGTTTCATCAATTAGGTGGATGTCATTTGCGTTAATGTTGTTTTTGGTATGATTAATGGATGAATCGAGTAAAGATAACGGTGTAACGATGACATGCCTCAAAGAAGATGACTCAAAATCACGTCTATTTACATACATCCTGGCTATTTATAAACGTATTGAATCAGAGTGTAGGCTTTCGGCAAGTTCACAAATATTCATAGTCCTTCGTTCGTAAAAATAAACACAGCATTTCATTTGCAATAAACACTCGCACTTGTGATTAAAATCTAATAATTTCAATTTTTTATATAACTTTCTAATTTATAGATTATTTTTTTTATATTTTTTATACTGGAGCTAGTTATTACATACATTAACTAGATATTCTAGACTTTACCTAGTTTGTATATTAAATAGACAAAATTTCAATTTTAATGTCACAATTTATTTGTAATATATTCTATTTGAACAATTAGTAAAATATTTCGTAGAAGACATTGGTGTTCAGAGGTAGCATTTAGTTGAGTCTAAATTGAAGATCCGAGGCTTCAAACGGTTTGTTGTTTCGTCTTTATCTAGAATTGTCATGAGAATCAAACATTTGACAACCTCTTAAACTATCTAATATCCAAAGTCCTGGTGAAGTGTTCTAATGGTGATGAAACATTTTGTACCTGCGAGTCTCTTCAAACTTGGATTGGAACAGTTTTTTGGTATTTGATGGGTTTGTATATTTTCAAATTGGTTGTCTTTGTATATAAGCAACTTATTATCCATAGGCAATTCGTCGGTAGAAACCAATATAATTTCATAAATTTGATAGTTTGCTTGAATGTGGTCTTTCCAAGTCAACTTTCTATCGAAATGCATCCCCAAATATCTCACCCTTGAAGATGAGCTGATTTGATGTTTAGATTGCAAGGTATGAGTTAAGTTTTAAAGTGAAGGTACATGTCTCAAGCAAGTTAAGCTCCTACTGTTTAGGTATTGAGATGCTTTCATCTAAAGTAATGATTGTAATGTCAATGTTAGTTTGGTATTAACTAAGTAAAGTATGAAATATTTCCAACTAAGTTTACTGTGACAGATTTTGTATGAAATAACTATTTATTTTACAGAATATAGCTTTATTTGTAAGTTTATTAATGAAGCTATTGAGGGATAATTGTTTAGGTATTGAGATGCTTTCATCTGAAGTAATGATTGTAATGTCAATGTTAGTTAGGTATTAACTAAATAAAGTATGAAATATTTCCAACTAAGTTTACTATGACAAATTTTGTATGAAATAACTATTTATTTTACAGAATATAGCTTTATTTATAAGTTTATTAATGAAGCTATTGAGGGAAAATTGTTTAGGTATTGAGATGCTTTCATCTGAAGTAATGATTGTAATGTCAATGTTAGTTAGGTATTAACTAAGTAAAGTATGAAATATTTCCAACTAAGTTTACTGTGACAGATTTTGTATGAAATAACTAGTTATTTTACAAAATATGACTTTATTTATAAGTTTATTAATGAAGTTATTGAGGGAGATGGATTCAGATCAACTGTAAATCCAGTTTTCCAGGAGCACGGTGATATTGATCACGTCGTGAAATGAGTTTACAACCCGTCACTTGAGCGTTGCGTCTTGGAATGCGCCGAGGAAGAATCGGAATGCTAAAAATAGGTGCCAATAAAACTACTGGTCTTCATAATAATAACAATAACGTTGAAGTTCGTGCATTAATCCCAGACGTCGACCTGAAACTAAAAATATCGCCGATTTTTCTATTTTGCAATTATGTCTTTCCCTAACTATTTATGTTTATACATATTATTTTAGAGGATTAGAAGACCATGACGCGGTCGTCGACCTTCCGAAATTCGGTTTATCGAAAAACTATAAAAAGAATGCGAGGAAGAGAGAACACCAGTCTGAGGAAAGAAAAAAACAACAACATAAATAAATTAAGGAAAATAGGAGGAATCGACGTCGCGGAAGTTTCGACTACATGCTTATTTTTATTGTGGATAGAAACAAGGTTGTGTGTACTCTCCTATATGCATCGTGCTGAAATTAGAAGAGACTCGATAATTCACGAAATTTACGACTGAAGTCGTTGTAATAGCTAATGTTTGTTATTGTTTTGTCAACAAAAATATGTTATTAAATACACCTTATCGTGTTTACGTGTGTGAGTGTGCAACGTCTTATCGCGCTGTTTGTACACAAAACAAATATCGCGTAATCAATTAGAAAATTACGCCTTTCTCCTTATATCACACACACACATAATTAGTTACTTACGACTAAGGACGAGACGTTATCTATAACACCGCGAGGATGTGGCCGAACGGTCGTAACCGTAAGTTAAGTAGCACTTACGCAATAGAACTCGTGTACATAAGTACACAAAATACATACAAAGTGTTTTAACCTTTCTTGCTTGATTTCGCCCTTCACTATTCACAAAACCATTGAGATCTTATTGAATCGGACAGAAGGCTATTATTGGATGACGAATCCAAGATTTTTTTTATATTTTTTTACATTACAAAAGAATTATTGTTACAACCACCTAAAAGTACGGATTGAAAAATAATAGAAAATATACTATATAATTAAATATTGAAATATAAATATTGTTATTATTTACTAGTAGATTTCCGACACTGAATGATCGATTATTATTAGGACCTGGCTCAGGACCAAGTGCAGCGAGAATACTGGGAAACAGCGACACCGCTTATTGCATAATTTGAAATGAAAGAAAATGAACCTACTGTGCCGTGAAATTTAATTAACTAGTTTGGTTCATCTCAACAGTATTATGGTCGTCAACGGTAACTAAAAGTTGAGAGCAGCAGCAGCAGCACGATCGATCAGAAACAAAGGCGAGCAACTTTGTCCAACTGGGACACCAAATCCTAAACTGTATTTGAATATTTCATCAAATTAGAAACTTGTATACCGGAAAGTGCATGCATTGCGAACATCTAATAGCCATTTGCGTACATTCAGATTGGAAACTCGAAACATTTTGATCTCAGCCGGTTGGTTGCAACAATATTTTCAGTAATTTTCATAATTTCAATAAATTGATTTATTAAAACATATTAATTAGATGAAGTTAATTTTGCACTCATTCAGATTGGAAACTCAAAGCGCTTTTGACGCGTTTAACATTCTAATCTCTGCTGGTTGTGCAACACTTTCAGCGATTTTCATAATGATCCTACGTCATTATGAAGATGTACGGATTGATAAGAATGAGTTTATTTTCATCTGTAACAAAAATGAACATGTTGGAAAACATTGGGATAATCATTAACGAAGGCACGTGAAACTACTCTCAAAATAAATGTAGATATGTAGATTTTTTTCATTAATAGTTCAATGGTGATAAGGTATTATCAGGTTTTGCGCTTCGTTTGTTGAGACTACTATTTATTTACGTTTGTAATAAATACAACGGATCTATGACTAATTGCGTGTATTTTATTCAAATTTTACTGCGTTTCTATTGCTGCCATAAATCATTATAACTATGAATATTACTACCTTATGTAATAAATATTTCTTTTGTACAACTGAACAAGTTTATTAGTACTTACTGAAAAATGAAGTAAATAAAATTTTTAGAGTTTTGTAGTTAATAAAATACAATAATAATATTAAAATTTATATTGGTGAAATTCGAATACTTTTACTTTAGTTTAAAGCATGTAATTCATAGTAATTATATGCATTGCAACAGTAACAAAATTGAAAAAACAAAAACCTTTTCAAGACAATTATATAACATTGAGATATTTGTTGTCGAGATTTTGTATAGTAAAAGTGTATAGTGTAGTATGGCAAAAATGAATCCTGAAAAATCCAGAGTAATACATCAGTAATTTTGATGGAAGATTAAGGACAATTACATATTGAGTTATTTATATAACAAATTGTGTTTACTACTTGTGTTATTTTGTTTATACATATCAGAAAGCGTGTACATTGTATTGAAAATCCTGAAAAATCCAAATTGCAATGCATCTATCCATGCGTTTCGTAAAACATTGGCTAATCTAATCTGGACAGCCCAAAGGTTTAATGACATAATCAAGTTTATGCGTTGAGCGTGTGAATCCATTAGAGAATGATGTACTTAATGCACTTAATTAAGAAAAAAAAGGGGTATAAATGAGTGGTGGATTTACTAATACTTCCAGTAGATTTCATGAGAATAATGCATTTTCGTAAAGTGGGGAGTGTAATCTATATAGATATAAGGGGGAGTGTTTATAGTGTCGATAGGGATTATAAATGCTATGGACAGTTTGCCATCTATTATTGGCTGTATGAAATATAGGTATGTTCTACATTACCGGCTGTTTTATCTATTTTCAGGATTTTGATGCATCTATATTCAATGCGTACTTAATTTCTCTTAAGTTTCAGTTTTCGAATTACTAAGAATGAAATTGTGTCTGGCTTCAGGCGTCTACAAGATGTTGCAGTGTACAGTAGTAGTTAGAAGATTCCGAACAAGTATAATTAATAAAAAAACAATCTTTCTAAAAGTTATATTGTTAATATAATGAAGAGAATGACTAATTAATATTGTAATGGAAATATATTTCCAGAAGTTACAATTTACCTGAAAATAATTTGTCTTGAAGTTATATTATATTTTCAAGCATTTTGAATCAGTATTTTTTCTAGAAGTTATATTTTAGTTCAATTATGTTTAATTATTAAATAAAACAACAATTACTTTGTCATAAAAAAATAAAACAATAAAAGACATATTTTCAGAAATAAAGTCGAAAAAAGATATCAGGTCGTTATAAAATATAGCTTGAAGAAATTGTCAAAATGTAAATGTATGTTGGATAACCTTAAAGAAGAAATAAAATAGCATATTTATTACAAGATTGAGATTTGTTTTGAAATATAAATCGGAGATGTGAATTCATTTGTGCAATATTGGAAATACTTGTCTATACTACCCTATTTTCACGGTATAAACTGTATTATCTAAAGTATCAAAGGCGAGCGAATGTAGTCATCTTCCAGTTACAATGCTCGTTGCATAACGCGCTTCATTCAATTGGGGAAGTCGAGTTTGCGAGCGTGATGTAATTGGAAATCGCGTCGAAAACTAGAGTGAATTGAATTTGAAAAGCCATTAGACGTTGAGGGGACTGGAAGGTGGTTTTCGTACAAGGAGCTTCTGCACAACAGCAGCGTGCAACCTCTCGCAATTACTCAGCGAAACGAGGATGCTCTTTTGTCATTACTCTTTATCAAATGAAATAGCACTTGTGCAGCGATTATGTAAAACGCTGTTGCAGCTAAGGCATGACAAACTTTTCCTATCCTGGATGGATGATACTTCAAAGACGTAAGTTATCAACTATTACCATCAAAGCTGAATGAAGGTATGACCAATATGCACTATCCAGGATAGTAGGGTAAAACTACTAAGTCATAAGCTAAGCTATCAACGATTACTATCCAGGATGGACATATTAAAAAATATGACCAACTCATTCTATTTATGATAGATGATACTATTTAATCATCAGCTACCGACTATTACTATCGAAGTTGGATGAAAGCATATAAAAAAGTATGACCAACTAGTACTATTACTATTTTGGATGAACCAAGCCATATTCAAAGTTATGACTTACCTATCTGGGATAGGTAGACCTATCAACTATTATTATCCAAGATAGACCAAGCAATATCCAACTAGATGGATGATACTATTAAATCATAAGCTATCAACTATCACTATCGAAGATGTATGGAAGCACATCCAAAGCTATGACCAACATGTACTATTCAAGATTGATGATACAATAAAATCATAAACAACCAACTATTACTATTGAAGTTTGACAAAAGCATATAAAAAGGTATGACCAACTAATACTATGAAGGTATGTTTCTACTGAGTCATATGATAATCAATAAACTATTACTATTCTTGATGAATCAAGCCATATTCAAAGGTATGACTTACTCATTCTATCTAGGTTAGATGGTAAGCTATCAACTATTCTTATCCAAGATGGACCAAGCAATATCCAACTTGTTGAATGATACTACTAAATCATAAGCTATCCACTATCACTATTGAAGATGGATGAAAGTATATCCAAAGTTATGATCAACATGTACTATTTAAGATGGATGATAAAATTATATCATAAACAATCAACTATTACAATTGAAGTTTGACGAAAGCATATAAAAAGCTATTACCAACTAGTACAATGAATGTATGTTTCTACTGAGTCATATGCTAATCAATAAACTATTACTATTCTTGATGAATCAAGCCATATTCTAAGGTATGACTTAATCGTTCTATCTAGGATAGATGATATGCTATGAACTATCACTATCCAAGATGTATGAAAGCACATCCAAAGCTATGACCAACATGTACTATTTAAGATGGATGATACAATTAAATCAAAACAATCAACTATTACTATCGAAGATTGACGAAAGCATATAAAATGGTATGACCAACTAATATTATGAAGGTATGTTTCTACTGAGTCATATGCTAACATAATAAACTATTACTATTCTTGATGAATCAATTTAAATACAAAGGTATGATAAACTCGTTCTATCTAGGATAGATGATAAGCTATCAACTATTACTATTCAAAATGGATCAAGTAATATTAAACTCATACTTTCCAGAATTGACGATACTACTAGATCATAAGCTATCATTTATTGCAATCCAAGATGGACCAAGCTTTAAAGTCATCTCTTCCTATCTAAGATTATGCTACCCAAAGATTACTTGTTACGGTAGATATTGTTGTTGTTCCTTCCAATCCCACAATGCCGTTTGTCCTCCTTATCGAACAGGACTTGTTCGGTCGGATCTTATCGAAAAAAAACCAATTAACCGATAAGGATAATCACATATTATTCTTCTTCCTTCTACTTTTTTTTTGCCGTTCCCGACTAGCGTATAAATGCCGATCCCCGACCGCATTCGGGATTCGTCTGTGTGATTGTGTTGTTTGTGTGCTCCGCACGAACACAAAAGCCTATTCAGTCTTTCGGAAACAACAATAACAGAAACGCGGTAAGTCCTACCCCCCATTTATTTGTGCAACTTCTGCTTCCCTCATTTTAAGTCGATATCGTAAAATGAACCAAAGGAAAATAGAAACAGATTTTCGTTTGAAGACGTCCCTTTTATAGTTATAACACGACGTGTCTGCACCAGTCCAACATAGGTCGTCCCAAGGTTTCGGTGACTTTCGCTTAATCAATTACATCTTGCAAATCTTGATTGGTCTTATCCTTATCGGAAATCAGTTTCTCCTCACTTGGCAACGGCACATCTGGATATAGAATTATTTATACTTAACATCTTATAAATGACAATTTATGACTACTTCAACAAAAAAAAACAACAAAAATTGACATTCAAATTATCCCGAAATTAGATACCTATTACTCATATATTATTCATCAAAGGTTCAATTACTACTTACATGACCAATTTCCAATAATTTATTCATTCAAATAATAGGGAAATTACTGTTCCCCCAAAGAATTCAAGTTATTTAGAAAAGTTCATAGTACTTACATGTCAATATTTAACTATATAAACCTACTAAAATATATTAATAATAGTTAGTACAAGTTCGTTGAAATGAATGGATATGCACTTTACGGAATTTTTTACATGTACATTCCATTGCGTAATTGTAGGTTTCTGAAGGAGCTATATCACAAGTGGCAAAGTTTCGTTGAAATCATCGCACATAATCTGACTTTCCTTGATCGCGGCTTATCCTTATCGATAATCACGTTCTCCTCACTTGACAACCGACACGAGATTTCGCAATTAAGCTAACCCATGTAAATACGTGTTTTAGTAATGCAAATTAATGAAACGCTTGAATTTTAGCATAATTGAATAGACATGTTATTGAACAAGCACCAACCATTTATCTTTGTTGTGCAGTTCGATAACCTTGACCTGACCTTCACTATTTGCAATTGAACCTTATCCTAATGCAACAGCGTCCAATTTAATTGATTGTATTTGTCTTGTTAGACTCACTCCACGAATCGGCTACAACTTGTCTCTATTAATTCATTGACCAATGAACCATTGATAATATAAAAGCGCCTTAGGTGGAATCTGTTTAAGCTAATACAATATTCACTGTAAGTACTAATTCCAAACTTTTTCATTGTACTTATACATTATTAAACGTTTTTAGTATGCAATTTACTAGTTTTAAAAATTGAACGTAAATATTTAAATACAGTAGTAATTTTTTTTTTCTAAGTACACAAATAGTTGAATTTTCTGTATTAGAAAACAATATAAATGAGGTTATTTATTATTAGTTTGTTGTACCGAAGGGGCTACAGAGTTGTTAATAAAGTAAATATTTTGAACGTACGTCATTCGAAAAAAAATATATGTATTAAGTTATGAAGTGGGATATGTTTATATAGTAGGTAGAGCCTTGTAAATCCCAAAAAATATTTTGATGATGATAATACTGTTGTTTATACTTTCAGGTGCAATAATATTATGTATGTGGTCACTAATCCTATGAACTAATAACTCTTCTTGATGAGTTTTTTTTTGCGAAGGGGAGGAAAGTAATCAGGTGTCAAATTTCGCGTTTATCTCGTTGCTAGGCATTTGTTTATAAATAAATACCGGCGGATATCGGACGGCTGAGGATACACAGCTTATGGTTGTGCTGTATGCACGTATGTGTCCAGTGTGCATGACTTCATGGTTCAAGGTATGCTTTTGAACTTGGTTTAGTCTACTGCGTCTCACTTATTTTGTTTATGATTAAATACACATATACGTATAGCCTCAGTACACGTGGTAAATAATTAAAACTGCGAAATGTGTTTGCGCAAACTATCGTAGTTACACATATATGTATATATATAGGTGTATTTCTTTTTCTCGTAGTAAGACCGTTTCCTCAGCTCGTCTCGGTCGTTAATTGAAACCCCATGAGCGGCACGTGGCGATCTTACGGCGACACAAAACATTTCTATAACTTGATACATAGCTCTCAACTACTTTTCATCATCGTCATCCTTTTCTGCTTCCTCCACACTTATTACATCTTTCTGCTCCTTGTTGATCCCAAATATGTACTACAAATTTAACACGAGCAAGAGCAAACACGAACGATACTATTGCCATATACTACGATATTTTGTACGAGCTGTGTGTTTTGCTAGTTATCTGCTCGGTATAAAATACGGTAAGCTCCTGACACCGTGCTAACTGCAAACGCAATCAGACCAGTTTCACATTTGGTCTTGTTTCTCTTTTATTTTAGGAAAGAGCCATTTGCATTTTTACTTTCTGTTGATTTTCGCTTGTTTTTTTTGCTTCTTCTTCTTCTTCCTTACAATTTTTCTTTTAAACAAATAAAAGCTTTCATAAGCAATGGTGCGTTCAGTTTTCCGTGAATTGTTTGATGAAAGGTCGGTGCCTGGAGCAGAGATAAAGAGAAGCAGGACGGGCAAAAGAAAAGTAAAGGAAAAGCCAACTGCATGCTGGAGAGACACCCGGAGCAATCTTGCAGAGACCGACAATGGCGCAAATACGGATTTCCCTTCGGGCTCAGCCATTGTTGCCTCATTCTTGCAGCAGCTGCCATTTTCTTGATGCATTTCCATACAGCTTGTGTACGTATAAATAAAAACGTCGATGGGTCGTCGATGGGCGAAAGACATGGTCGACGCCGGATGCGTCCGCCCGTGGTTGGCATACGAATGCTAATTAAATAGCCTACAAAAATTCCTATACTAAATCTCATTCTCTATTCATATTTTCAACGCGCATTCAACAATAAT
Source organism: Nicrophorus orbicollis (assembly GCA_018845635.1). NCBI lineage: Eukaryota > Metazoa > Arthropoda > Insecta > Coleoptera > Silphidae > Nicrophorus > Nicrophorus orbicollis. The sequence goes on along the minus strand of JAFMTC010008121.1, from coordinate 4,598 downwards.
TACATATTGCATCACTTAATATAATCCATATCAATATAACTTATTGCTTTTTTAAGATATTAACAATATTTACACATTGACCTTAATGAACGTACATTTTTTTTGGTCTTTTTGCAACGATATTTGCAATCTATCCAACTTGGACTTTAAGCAAATCACCACGTCGTTGCAGATACTTGTTCGGAACCGTTGACAACTAATTCATTTTGATGACTGCAAATATTTGGAAGTACCAGGGTTTGAACCCTAAGTTTTGCGGACGACGACTCAAGCTATTCGGCTATGAGTCGCCGTCATGAACGTACATAACCTGTTTCTAAATTTAAATATGTTAAGCAAATATATTTCGTTCACTCGAACGTACTCTACATTCATACGAACGTACACTTTGCCTACAAATAATAAAAATTCAATTATCTTTCAAACGAATAAAACATTTTGAATACAGTCAAAATATTTACAATTAACGATTCTTACTTTAAGTACCATTCTATACATATTATTACTTAATACTAATGCTATTTTAATTAAATTAATTTTATCATTAATTAATTGCATTGTCGTTTATTTTAGTAACAATATATTACAATCGATGTTCAGTTAACGTACATAATGTTTAAAAACTTGTCAAACACTAAGCGAAACAGACTTGTGTCTTTCACTGGAACATACTAATATACACTTTGTAGCAATTCCCAGACTCAGTTTTCATACAAGAATTTTGTAAATAAATCTGTTTTTTATGTAAATATTACTTAAATTTGTATAAATATGCAATAAATTTGTATTATGAAATCACCGAACTGAAATATATAATTCAATAAATTTGAATGGTCAAAACTTAATTTCCTTTGGGAAGTTGCAAACATTTTGGAATCGAACTCGTAACTACATTTGAATATCGATTTAATCGACACATGACTAAATAATATACTGAAGTTTGGACAAGTATCCCTATACTAAATTTCGTTCCCTATTGATATTTCCAACGTCCATTTAACAATAATTACATTTTGCATCACATGCTATAAGGCAAATCGAAATAATTTATTGTTTTTTTGTTTGAAAGAGCATCAAAATATACATATTTTACGCTCAGATAACGTACAAAATCTGCATGTAAATTGCAAGATATTAAGTAGTAGTGCACTCGAACGTACTCGATGTTCATATGCAAGTTGTTAATGTTCATACGAACGTACACTTATCCGTTAGATCCCAATAAATTATATAACACATTCTTTTACTCGGAGCAATAATAGCAATAATTATATTATATAAAGGATGCAAATATTTTTTTGTAAATTTATTGTTACGTAAAGATAATTTAAACTAAATATTTATCAACTAAATTTGTATTGTGAAAACACAGAACTGAATCATATAGTTCACTGAGACAGAATTTCTATGATCAAAACTTGATTTCCTTTAGGAAGTTGCAAACATTTTGTGCTTGAGCTCGCAGCTACATTTGAATATCGATTTAATATGAAACGTTTATATACAAAATAATATACCGAAGTTTACAAATATTTCCATATTCACATTTACAAATATTTCCGTATTTACATTTAAACATACATCCGCTGAAATATTTTGATATAAATAAATAAAACTAAATATATTTGTTACATAATAGAAACTGTGATCTACATCACATTTTTGTTGTTTTTTTTTTCTACTTAAGTTCCCTCCGGGTGTGTGTTATTTTCTTTATAAATGGTATAGCTATCTGTTATTTTTAAATGACCATCTGTTAGCTATTTTTATTTGTATTTTCGAAATCTTTGACACAAGAACGCTCTTCCAGCCTGCAGTTTCCTATCGATTTAATGTAACATTTAACAACAGGTGTATTCATTTATAGTTGGAATTTCTTTTTATAGAAATATATTTTCGTTCCATTCAGTGTAAATAATTAAAATAGTCTTATTAACACCATTATTTATTTACAACGCATTGTTTTTACTAAAGAGAAATGCATTTCCTTTTTAAAAATTTGTAATTAAAATTTTAATTATTTTTGCAATTATATTATTTGTCATATTATGATATTATTTATATCTAATCATTGTTATTTATTTAATTTAAGTTAATTATTTGGAATATTTAAAGACATAGTAAATTGTTATAAATTGAATTATGAGTGATCCAGATTTGCGTTTTAAAGATGTTCAAAAAACTGGTGATCTTTAATAAAATGGTACTATGTACGTTTTATGTTCGGACTACAAACACATGTTCGGATAACGAACACCTTACTGGCCGATTGACTTTAATTTTGATAATTAACACTAATAACGAACAATTCGAACATTGTCTTTGTGGCTCATTAACCGATCACTCATTGTGTTTGATTAGGGTGGAGCAGGATTGGTGTTTAAACAAAAGGCAAATACTTCTGCACCGTTGTTCTTCGACGTGTAATTTTCTGCATGAAACTCGATACCAGAGACTTTCCACTGTGATGATGCGGTGCAATCGTCATTTTGCGTCACGACGCGTCCCACTATCTGCCGATCCGATCAAATCGAGGATTAATCATGTTTCGGATCTCGCAGCCTCATCAGCGATGCTTATCTTCTGATCTCTATCCGCACGAAGGAAGAAGCACATTTCGGATTTCCACCTTTGATCCGAACGCGCGGTTTTCACACATGGAAATGCCTCCACACAAATCGATTCTGAATTGCAAAGCGTTCTCCGCTCCACTTTCCACCTAAGGAGCAGCATTTTACAGGAGCAATCCTTGGCATGAAAATCTCGTGCGCTTCCTGATTTTCAGGAAAATTCGTTTATGTCTAAATTAGATTTTTGCATCGCAAATGCAATCTTCCGTTTCTCCGGATATTAAGGCCTTTTTGTATCTACAATCTTTACTTATTTAAATCGAACCTTTAGACTCAATTTATTTATAATAAGGATTAATTTAATACCTAGGTTTAAACAGATTGACATGGAAAGCCTGAATATTTGTGGAAAATTTGGAAATCTGTATTATCATATAGATTTCCAAATTTTATGGTTGCAAATTGATCTTGTTATCTTTTAATTTAACAAGTGATGAGGGGATGAATTCATGGATACATCAATATAAATTTTATGAACTGAAGTATGATTTTAAATCCATATTTTTTGATCTACTGGAATAAAATTGCAATTATGCAATTATTTCTTTAATTTCTTTAATGGTTATATGTTGTTGTAAGATGTTACAAAAAATGAATCCAAATATTTGTACGAGGCAAGGTTTCGAGATAACATTGATAAGATGCATCATGTGTTAACGCGCATTCTACTTTCGTTACTTTCTCTCTCGAGTCCAAAAATTTCGCTAAATTCATTGGGAAGAGTGTGCAGAAAGTACAAAAAAAAACTATACTAGTTCGTGCATCCTAAATTCCACATTGTAACCAGGTAAGCTTACTGCTTTTTATCGACGTGTAAAATGAAACTCGCATTATGATTATGTCTGTGTGCAATGCACACTGTTATGGGCGCAGCGGACACACTACCTAACAGAAGTATCTAATTCCATTATTGATACATATATATCATGTGTTAAGCTTATTCTCCTCTATCATTGCTATATACCATTAATGCGTTAAGGAAATTATTTTACCAGGAGTTAATGCATTTGCTGCAACTTTAGATCAATTTTGCATATTTTAACGTTGATACTTGTCTTTGATGGTGTATCTTGATATAGCGGAATACAATTAGACGATTGCAAGGCAGGCGAAGGGCTTTCCAGTTTCGTGGAACAATGCTACGTGACTCGACATCAAAAGCCTCTTTTCTGCTGTTTCGTTCCTATCGTTACTTCATACGCCTTTTTTTTTTCATTATGATTATTTGCTTTCCTCGCTGTTCTTCTGTTGTAACATCGTCTCCTAAGCAACGCTATTCAAATTTCCAAAGTGGAATTACTTGCTCGCAATTTATGTATTGAAACCCTCGAAATTTGTACGCTTCAAAAAGAGGATTACAAAGGCTTTCAAAGTGATTATTGAGACTTGTTAATTGGAATGAAACCAGTATTGAAAACGATCTTAAATAATTTGTAAAATATATATACAAATTTTCTATAAATCAATCAACATCAATTCAAGTTATTTATCTCATTTGTTATTAGTTTTATCTTATTTAAACATCTTTTTGGACCAAATTAGGCTAATTAACAATAGCCCTTCGGTGAAATTGACTAACAAATTTGTATAAATAATAATAAATTGATTTAGAAAATTTTGCTAATTAAACCTATTCATCCTTATATTTGATAATTATAATTGTAGTTTAAAAAATAAATTCCTGTATGCATAATTTATCGGAAATGTCAATGATTTTGTAAAAGAAAAAGTGTTTATAACAAAAAAAAGTCCTAAATAAATAATACTTATAAGATAAGTACGCTAATAAACCAAGGATTGAGCACGAGACGAGTTTCATAATTTGCTAATTATAAAACGAAATTTTGAGGTCCTCTCTCTTTTCCCTCTCCTCTCAAAAATTTTTCCTCATCCAGTGCGATTTTTTTGTTCAATTTTTCGTGCCTTTCGGTTGGTATCTTTCTTTATTATACAGCACGGTATTATATG
>JAFMTC010007750.1:5405-15565 GCA_018845635.1 Nicrophorus orbicollis | reverse complement strand
TAGTATTTTATTTGGATTGTCTGTGCTTAAGTAATATTCCCTATTAGTTCGATGAAGTCTTACTCATATAGTGCATATAGCATGCGAGCTCACTTTCGCCGGCACTGGCTTGTTGTAATAGAAATTTAGTTCAATATTTTAATATTACTACAGATTTTTAAACACTTAAGATGTTTATATGTTTATATAATAGTATATATATATATATATCCTAATAATATTAATATTATTAATAATATTAGCAAACTTATATTTTAATGGACTTAATTATTGCTTTTCAAGTTCCACGCAGGTCGCTTTGAGTGCTATTCGATTTGTAGAGTCAGGAGAGTACTTGAATTTTTCAAATTGAAAGAAAAATCTAAATCATAAAATAAAATGTAGACATACAAATAATTTTACTACAGTGTCTTGAGATAATGTTGACCTATAGCATCCAAACTATATATTCAGGTCCATCAAAACAGTATTACCACAATCATAGGGGGAGCGTTGACAATCATTGGTTGATCGTAGGTCTATGTTAGCCCAAAATTCTCAAAGTTATCCATGTTATAATCCTAACAACAACAAATAAGACTTTATTTTTGTCCTAATAACCAATACAGCTTTCTCAACTTTATTTCTAATTGTTCTCTCTTAGCCAGAATGAGGTCTTTCCAGGTAAGCCTCCTGTCGATATGCATACCTAAGTATTTGGCTTTCGTTGATTTGGGAAAATCTAGTCCATTTAGTCTAACTATTGGGCATCTTTCTTTAGTGTGAATATGATATGTAGAGATTTCATTATCGGAAATTCTTCATTTTTCAAGCTATTCATTTAGTTTGTCTATTATTCCTGTAGAAATCTGGTGTTACTGATAAATTCTCATCCGATGCTAAAATTGGTGTATCATCAGGAAATGTTGCAATTGTTGTATTATTGGTTTAAGAAATATCTGCCGTATATAGGATGTAAACCACCGATCCTAAAATCGTTTATCTCGTGCTGTTTTTGCCCAATTTTCATCAGTTTTGCGAATCGGAGGAACCCTTTCCTAAGGTTGCTTCAAATTGTTTGTAGCCTTCCACAAGGAATAAGCTGTTGCTTCAGATTCAATTAGACTCTTAATATAAAGTGGAAAATATACATTTCCTGTTTTGTGTGTTCTAAAGTGGAGTTCCAAGTAGACGTTTTTATTTTCTGCATTAGGTGCTCGATAGCTTTATCGAGATATTTGTTTGATTTTAGTGGTCTTTTCATTGATATATTATCCATTACTAATACTTTACATGATTCCTATTCGGTATCTTACTCATCCTTGTTATGCAAGGATGTTATGCTATTATTTTCATCACTTTTGAACATAACGATATAACGAAAGATCTAAGCATTACTCGATTTTCGTATAATTTTTAGATATCTCTTTTATTACGCAGTAGTTAAGAACGTCTGGATTTTTTTTCTATCTGTTGGTGAGTAAGTGGGTTTACCACTTTATAAATAATGAATATTTTTAGAGACGATGCATTTCAGCAACTCTTTTTGGCTGATATATTGGATTGTAGTTAACTTATACTATATAATGGGAACCCAATGTTATTTAATAATTTATAAAGTGTACCTCTTAAATTGTATGTTTGGGAGAACAGTATATAGCTGAAACTGATATTGACCCAAACCAGTCCTCGATACAAATAGTTGTTGCTTTCAGATAATCTGCTTCCTGTTTTGTTAACTCAAATTGCTTAATTGACATTTTTATAAAAACTGCTGTTCCACCATAGGTAGTGCCACCTGAATGTATTGTGCTATTCGCAGTGAATGCATCAATGTGGGTTAGTCTTTGTTGTTTATTGCTCGTCCAGATTCAGATATAACATTAACATTGCATTCAATAAAATTACCATTTATTTCAGTTGTTGCATAAATAGACGAAAATTTCCGTTTTTTGACTTAGAAGATATTTCAGCTTGTGGAGGATTCTATTAATGTAGGCTCTACCGACTGTGTTTTTATTGCCGCGGCACTAGTTGTTGCGGCACGGCCTTGGTTGTCTCGTCTTTTGTTTCTGCGGTATTTGTTGTTGCGATTTCCGGCTCAGTGGCCATTGATTTGCCATTCTGTGTCTAGGTGTTGGATATATCTTTTATTTTATTTTTTATACATCATACAATCTTTTCAATTTGCCGAATGTTTGCCATTGCGTTAAGCACAGCGGGCTGGGTTCGATCTTTCCTTGGTGCAATTACTTGTTTGGTGGTCTTCATCACATTTAACGCAACACGGACAATTTGTGCAGTATTTCTGTGTATGATTGTAATTTTGGCATCTTTTGCACCGCGGATCTTCTGTGTAGTTTTTAGGTAGTTCTATCTTGACGGTGTGACCATATAATTTTGTTGATGGTAGTAATTTATCTATTAACAACAATCATATCGATAATGTTCATTCTTATTGTAATACAATAAGAATAGAGTCTGAAGATATAAGTATTGTTGGTTATAGTTATAAAACTATTCATGACTATACAGTTAATATAAATGACTCTTGCTATAAACCAATTGAAATAGTGTCTTGAGATAATTAATGTAACTTTATACTTCTACTATTGATTATTATTTGTTCTTCAGAGTTGATGGATCGAAAAGCTGTAACATGGACCACCCAATGATAATTAAAAAGGAATTAATATAGCATACCTTAGCAAACTTTATGAATATAATGATAAAATGAGGAATGATCTTTGATGACAAACTCTTCCTCAGGCAGATACATATAGATATCATTTTTCCACGGGTTGAATATCCTCAAAGCGGTTTCAAGTGGACACTTGGGCTGCGATCCCGCCAAGGTGTTAAGGTTATTCAAGGCTTTTATTCTATCCAAGATGGATTATGCCAGCTTCGTATATTCGCACTATGCCCAGTCTACTCGGAAGAATCACGAGATACAGAACCAAGCTCCCCGCATATGTCTAGGTGCAATGAGATCCACGCCAATCATTGTGCAACATGTCGATGGGCCATGGCTCTCCGGATACGACAACTACTAATGAAGCATCCTTTTCTTAGAAACATCACCATTCCAGAAGCGTCAGTCGTCACTCCTTTAGGTAGCAGCCGTCGTTTGGAAGAAATCACTATTGGAAGAGAAAGGATTGTTGCCCACATCAATCGATGTATTACTGATGGAGAATCGCCAAGGAATTTGTAATCATAGCGAATTTCGGGTTCACTACTGACACTTCCAACCAAATAATTTCCAATAACAGATTAAATTCCTGTCCGAGGTCTATTCACCGAGACTCTATTCAAAATATACATCCTTTCTAAACAAGGATGAACATATACCGATTGTGACTGGAGTCAATTGTCAACAAGTCCAAGCAAAATAAGAAAGGCTCTTTTAGGATGGAAGGAGCATCATTAAACAAAAGATAGGCTTTGTAACCTGTCGATTTAAAGAGTACGTAGACGTTCCTACAGCTGCTGGAATGAGCCAACGTTCTAGCGTAGAGATAGCTTATCCATATTGTGTATCACTATCACCATGCCAGTGTAGCGAGAAGGATATTCGGCTGGAAGGTTCTCGACAGAGAGTCGATGGCCGACCACCGGTACATAAGGGCGCAGCGGGATGGACGATCAGAAAACTAAACAAGATGAAAACAACTCAAATCTTTGGCGATATCCTTGGTACTAGACCAATCGCGGAAGAGCTATGAACTCGGTGGTAGGAGCATCCTACGCATCAATGCCGCGGAAAATTAAAAATGAGACAATAACAGTCGCAAAAAAGCGTAGACAAACGAAATAGCCGACCTTGCGAGAACTTGAATTATCGTCGGATGGGCAGCGGTAGTGCAGTTGCATCAAGAAGAAAAACAAAAAACTGGCAACGATCTGACGAAGAAAGAGGCAGAAGTATAGATAATCGCAAACATCGTGTACTGTTTATGAGATATATTCGAGATGCCAAAACTGCTTCGGAGAACACTTATCCATCTGCTGCTGGAAAACGAATGTTATTGAATTCTGGCCCTTAAAAATTACAAACGGATGTCCATGTATTAGGTGTCTAAACTTCCTTACTGAGAGGTAGTTCGCTAATGACTAAGCTTTTTCAGTAATGTGTGTGCTTGCACTAAATCCAGTTTATTAAAAACCGTCTTTCAACCGTCTTTCCCGTAGTAAATGTTCGACATTCTCCATGCTACGAGCAAGGATATAGACATAGACATAGAATGATAAATTTAAAGTTTCTAAATTAATCATTCCATACGTCGCGATAATGTGCCGCTGACAATTCGAACTTAGCTTTACATCGAGAAACGTGAATCAAAGATCTTGCGTATATACGCATTTTATCACCCGCATCAAATAAACACTTTACCATCGTGTCCTTGTGCGTAACTAAAACGCGACACGAACTGACTTGTTGGTCGGTAGAAGCAACCGCTATTGATAGTTTCCCGATTTATAAGTTCACGATGATTTTCATACACCTTCCGAACTCCCAATGAAACTAGTGTGAAGGTCGTGCTGTGCTCTATTTTTCAATTTATTCATTCCGGTTAACCTGCACAAGTTTTCAAAAATATTAGATTCGAATTGTAGATCTTTGTCGGTGATGATGGAGAGTGAAGTTGTGAAATGGGTGACTTGTTGGTCGGTAGAACCAACCGCTGTTGACAGTTTGCCGATATGTAAGTTCACGGTGATTTTCAAAGACGTACATTCCTTTCGAACTCCCAGTGAAACTAGTACCACTCTTCTTGGCCAGAATAATTGACACTGATTAGTGTTGGCCTCCGAGCTTAAATTCCTTCTGTCACCGATACTGTTACATTAATGATCGTTGCGTTATCGATGAGGAGTTATCTGTGATTTTGGACGATACTTCAAAGGTCATCATATGCAACAGGATTAGCTACTTAAAGATGGTTCCGCTGATTTGGCCAACTGTTCAAAACTCATATCGTCAAAAGTGGGATACAACTCCATTTCACAAGTTTTTCTGGCCCAACTTTGGAGTTTACCGGAGAAGGACGTGAAAGGAATTCTGACGAATCAGCAGATCTACCGACATATGATCCGGAAGATTCCAGAATTGGATAGATCTAATTAAATTTATTATTAAGTAATTCAAATAATGAGAGTATCTACTTTTATGAAAGTTTGATATAGAGTTATGTATAACCATTATTGTTTATGTCATTCCTTATTATTGTATTGATAGTTTAAAATAAGATGTCCATCCCCACGTGAGAAACAAATGATTGGTCGATAGATATAGGGAAGATTAAGAAAGGACTAACTTTTATGACCCTGGGAAACTATAAATGGACGAACCATAAACTGATCGGTCTTTCTTGTTATACACCCGTCGATTAGAAAGGTCCTTCCTGGATCCCAGAATAATGTTTAGTCTCGATATCTAAGTCCGATACGTGGAAGCCAATACTTCCATAAAAACCTTCTGGGACTTCGGTAAAAATCCACTAAGACTCCAGAACGACGTAACCACAAGATATATCCACAATTGTACAGAGATATTCCATCTTGAAATACGACTTAATTATTTTGGCAGTTCCAATTTTTTTTTACTAATATACTATTTAATTTTCTCTATGTTTTAAAATTCTGTCCTTTTGCTAATAATTCTGCATCTTGCTTTAAACTTGAACAAATATAAGCTGTTCTTATTTTTTTTAAATATATTTATAAGCAATCTATATACATAATACAAAAGCAGACAATAAGCTCCAGTTATAACGGAAATGATAAAGTGAAAAAATTAAATAAAATTTATAAAAAGAAAAGTAAAAAGAAAACTATATGAATATTGGAAATTGGCCCAAGGACCAAACTCCACCAATAACTAAAATGAGAACCATTAAGAAAACATCAACAAAACAAAAGAAAAAACTATCATATTCATATATATACATATATGCAACATCTATAAATCATTGAAGCGATTAGGAAGATCTTGTGATTTGAAATGTTTCAATCTTCGTCGGTGGGATTCCGTATTTGTTAGGTCGGCAGCAAGCTGGTTCGGATGGTCGTCCAGTCGATTGTGGTATTTTATACTGGACTTTGCTCTTTCCTGACAGTTCCAACTTTCGTGTACTGGTGGATGTAATTATTTGTTGAGAACCATGGTGCATTGGTTATAGATCTTAACGTTTTCGATTGGAACCTCTGTATTATGTCAATAGTGGTATTACAGACGGATCCCCAAAGTTGGATTCCATAGGTCCATATGGGTTTAATGATGGCTTTATAGATAAGCAGTTTATTGTCAACAGAGTTAGACGAATATCTGCCCATCAAACAATGCAACCTTTTTACTGCCAGGTCCAGCTGCTTCCTCTTTGTTCGAATGTGCTTCTTCCAAGCTTCTTCTGTCGAGATGCATCCCAAGGTATTTGGCATCATCTACTTGTGGCAGGGCAGAGCAATTCAGTGTTAAAGGAGGGCAAGTTTGTCTACGCAACGTAAACGTGACATGGACTGATTTCGTTGTATTGGCCCTAATTCTCCATCTCTTGAGCCAGTGGGCAATGTCATCCAAGCTTCTCTGGAGTTTTTGAGAGGCCACTGTGGAGTCCGGGTGTGATGCCATGATCGCAGTGTTATCAGCAAACGTGGCCACGGTAACGTGCTGAGAACTGGGAAGGTCAGCCGTGAAGATGACATATAGTAGAGGTCCACAGACGCTTCCTTGAGGGACACCAGAGAGGATGGGGTGCAGAGAGGTCAACTTATCCCTGTATTTGACTTGAAAATGCCTTCCAGTCAGGTATGATTTAAAGATGGCATAAAACTCATGTGGAAGACATTCCTTTAGTTTATACAACAATCCTTTGCCAAACTCGATCGAAGGCTTGTGAGATGTTGAGAAAAGCGGCAGAGCAGTACCTCTTCTCTTCGAGACTCCGGCCAATAACGTCCACTACACGATGGACCTGTTCTACAGTACTATGTCGCTCACGACTGGTCGATTTACGTGTTTGATTGCCCTCCAAAATGAGTATTCAGTAGCTTCAGATGGAGACAGACTACTGAGATACTCCTTTAACACCTCTCTGTTTTCACTCTCCAATGTGATTTTTAGGCGTCTGGTTGCTACGTTCAAACAAGTTTTGTCATCTGGATGGCGGGTGATTCGCCAAATCTTCCTTAGCCTTCGCTTTTCTTTGACCTGATTGCGAATATTGACTGGGCAATTATACGCAACACTGCCTGGTACTGGTGAAGGTGTAGCACTCCATGCAGCTATTTGTATGGAAGGAGTAAGGTCTTCGACGGCATCCTCCAAATCCAGTTCTGTTTTCAGCCTAATACCTTCCGTTAGCACTGTTTCGAGATATGCCCTGAACTGTTGCCAGTCGGTTTTCTTCAAACTTAGGGTTGGTGGTCTCGCCCGATTCAGGATTTTCGAGGACAGTGTCATTAAAATTGGAGAGTGGTCTGAAGAGAAGTCCAGATTTGTATCAATTTCCAGATAATTACTGGAAATGCCTTTCACAATAGCAAAGTCCAGTACATCGGGATGTTTTCTCTGTCCGTTGGCCAGTACGTCGGTTTGCCGCTCGATAAATGCACAAGGTTGCGCAACTGCATGGCCTTACGGAGCTCTTGACCCTTTGTTGTTATCAATCTTGAAGATTCTCGCAATCTTCTATAAACTGCTTTATTGTTTCTACATTTCCGTCGTATTGATGGTTTGATACTTTCTCTAATACTCATTTTTGCAAGAATTGACCAAAAAAAATTGTTACTAAAAATTTTACTTCAGTTTGCTTTTCCGTTTTATTATTGATAAATATCACAGAAAAATGTTTTTATTTTATTTAATTTGTTTTTTTTTATTAAAAAAAAATCAGGCATTATCACAATCACAACACTTATATATAAAAATTCCATTTACATAATATACACATTTTTCATTTTCGTTGGTTTACGCCTTGATTTTTCATTAGTTGAAGTTATTGGAGTTCATTTGCCATCTGCTGCAAGTAGACTCGGAGGAACCGGAAACTAGGGGTTGAATTTTCGTTGTAGGCTTCCACGAAGAAGTATGTATATCTCTGGAAACTTGTGGAAATATCTCGTGGTTGCGTCGTTCTGGAGTCTTGGTGGGTTTTTATGGAAGTACTGGCTTCCAGTCGTGTCGGACATAGGTATAGAAACAAAAAAAATATGTTGGGACTCAGGGAGAACCTTTCCGATTGAAGGGTGTATAACAAGAGAGATATATTTATAGTTTTATAGGGTCATAAAACTTAACCCTTTCTTCATCTTTCCTATTTCTATTAACCAATCATTTGTTTCCTATGTGGGGTGTATCTTATATCATACTAATATTTGGTATTGGTAAAAAGAGTCACAACAGTAGCACCCTGTAGGTCTGTAGTCTTATCACTATCTGAATGGTCGACTAGATTAATGTAGCCGGTCTTTCCAGTGATTAGGGTATGGAATCTTCCTAAATGGAAATGTACGTCGTTAAGGAGATCGTACTTACAATAATCAATCAATCAAGAATAAGGAATGACAAAAACAATAACGGTAGAATGTAGTTCATTCTATTTTAAAACGGCAACTTAAATCATAAGTTACCAATGCGAAAAACTATAGAACAATAGTTTTTGTTATGCCCGGCGGACACGAGAAAATTTAGTTTTTCAACCCGCAATAATTTTTGTTTTAGCTGTACTTATAAAATGATGTATGGTTTTGGTTTAACCACTTTTACCACATAAAAAATGAAATCTGGAATTATATTATATAATTAATGATTTGTTTGTTATTTTCCGAAAAAACAATAGAGCATTCTTATACTAAAATGACTGGAGAATGATTGGAGGACAATAGCTTACATGATCTGGATTCAAGCATAAGACACTGCAAAATGGTCGTGCCTACTTTTCAATTAATCCACAAGGGACAACGAAAAATCTTTAATACTGCGATGCAGGTAGATGAAATATAACACCCAGAATTTATGGAGAAATTGATTGCAAAAAGGTTTCAGAAGAACAAGAATTTAAAATGGACTTATAGCATTGCGTAAGTTACGTCTTGTATCAAATTTGGTAATTTTGTTTTAAGTTAGAGATTTTGGAAGTATTAAGTCATATTAAATTCAAATAGATATGAAAGATACTTCATTGGAGAGATTATTATGGAAAAGCAAACAAAGTGTTCTGGTATGCTGATTATTTATATCTCTTACTCAGAGAGTGAGAATGAACATCAATGATTTATCCATCCATCTAAACATTCCTTTAAGATATTGCTTCGAGTTAAATTATTCCGCACTGTTGCGTAAGAGATCGCTGACTGACTGTGACTTCATGGAATTTTACCAGCCTGTTGTCTAACGTCCTCATTGTTGCAATTTGATATCTTTTCGGGGCTCTGTTGTAAACTCGTAAGGCAGCTTCCGTGAATACTCTGTTCTACCGTAACGCTTAATCGAGGAGATCGAGAATTTGAATGGCTCCGAGAGCATGACGACTGTTAGGATAGCCGTATTAGGCATATCTATGCTTCGGAATACTCATACGCTGGAACACCGATAGATGGTGCATCACCAAAACCTTAGAGGAGACTTAAGCAGGTCCAAGTGATAGATGTGGTTCGCATACCGAATGTAACACTTCCTAATTAATAGGGTACCGCCATGAGTTTGGTTAAAGATGTCGACGTGTGAAGTTGTGCCCGAAACCATGTGCAAAGAAAGTGAAATTGCGTGCTGGAAAAGTGACTTGAGGAATGTGGAACATATCAGGAAGCTGGTGGAGATTGGAAAGCTCCTAAGGAAGCTGGTATATAGATTCTCGCGGACACCAAATGAGATTAAGAACGAGCTTAAGGTAATGTACGAAATCATAACCTCAATAGAAAAAGAGACAATTCCGCCGCCAGAGGGCGAGAGCAGTATAAATGACGCAGAACCTGCGACAAATGACAAATGCTATGTGCCGCAACCAATCACACATGACAACGCAAAAAAATGACAAATGAATGGACTACTGTCAAGAGAAGAAAACCAAAAAATCGGAGAGTGCATGGAGCGCAGTCCAAGACACCAAAGAGGAAAACAATACCGGAAGTAGTGCTAATAAGCACAAAAGGAAGCAGCTATGCGGAAACGCTGAAAA
>JAFMTC010007189.1:0-13555 GCA_018845635.1 Nicrophorus orbicollis | reverse complement strand
CATTCATTACAGTTTTTCCCATCTTTCCCAATCCCAAAACCCAGTCTCAAAAAATGTTTGAACATTCATCTCTTCCTAAGTTCCAAATATCGCTCCTCTGTTCAAAAATGAAAATTCCTTAAATTTATTTCAAACGTCTCCAATTTATACTTTCTGTTATTAAATTTCGAGGGCCACAAAATTTGAAGAGAGAGAAATTTGTATCCCTGGAAATACAATAACCCTTTCCAAAATCTAGTACCAAAATCTGATTCATTTGCCATGGTCCTAAATAATTGAAATTATAAATTTAACGCAGCAAATTTTTAAAAATAATAGAAATGTACATATAAATATAAAAATAGCTATTTTTATTATAATTTTTTTTAATGTATAAAATAAAACTATCCATCAATATTCTCTTTTGACGAAACGAATCAATGATAATAAAAATAGCAAAATATATTTATATTATTTTATACAAACAATATAAAATTCCTAAATATTTCACTCAAATATATATAATTATATATTATATTATTTACAATATAACAAATTCTAATCCATTTGCAATAGTCGACACCAATTGGAATTATAAATGTGTATTGATTTTCATTGTTTCTGTTCCAATAAATCTTCATGAAAGTTCATTGTTTTTCATAAAATTATCCATCAATATTCTCTTTCAATGAAACGTATGAAAGGAAGAAGGGAGAAGGCAACCGAACAGACGTTGTTCTAAAATATTTACAATGTAAATTATCCCACAATATTTTTTGTCGTTCTCTTCTCCGTCGCCGAATGTACACAAGTGACGAAGAAAAACAAAATCCCTAAACCCATTTCATTCCAACGCCCTTACGAGTTTGAACTGATACACGCAAGCAGATGGGGCGTAGGAATCAAAACCATCCATCAAAAGCAAATAGAAGGGTTCACTATTATATTGACAAAGTAATCATATGTTGCACTTTTATGAATATACATATCTCACTATGTTTTTATTCAGATAAATCGAAGATTTAATAGTTAGTTATCAAATATTTGTATGATTATTAGAATATTTGTTGTAAAATGTCAATTGTCAGAAAAATTACAAAAAGAAATATGTTAAAAATATTTTAGGTTAAAATGTAAAAAAATGTGTATTAGAGGATGAAATTTGTACAAAGTTTTAATAAATATTTATTTATTCAATATACAAGATAGTCTCATTCACTCATAAGATGGACAAACAAAAATTGGATACAGTTGATAAATTAAATATGTATACAGTTATAATATTTAATTTATCACAGATTGATATTGGTAATAAATGTTTCATTTAATCATGTATCAAATGAGGCATATATTTCCGTCATTTTACCTGCAAATGACCCGTTGATAATACCGATATTTTGTACAAGTGCGGCGTGCAAAAATAAAATATTTCGTTTTTCCTTCAAATATGTTTCCGTGTATCCTTGATTATCCAACTTAGTTCTTCTTCCGCTTTTCCAAGATCTTCCTCATAGCAATGTACGTCTCGTAATTCCTATCCGTGGTCTTGCGAATGCTGAAACTGAACGATATTCAACGAGTCAAACTGACTTGAAGATGCCGCAGGGAAGGTACTCACAGCAGGAACCACGCGGTCATGTTGAAGACGCAGAAGGAGACGAGGATGCCCATGGCGGACATCCCGCAGATGATAGTGCTGTCCAAATTATCCATTTCGCCAAAAACTCAATTGATACCAACACAAGTATTAAAATTCTCTTGGAACTGCAACTTCTCCGATTTGCAAACAGGGAACGATAGAACTGCGGAACGAAACGCATACGCTTGATAGTGAATTCGTTTCGTGATAAGATGATACGTACAGTTTTTTCTTTCTTTTTCGCAAAGCGATAAATTTCGCTGAAAATTTTTGGAAAGAGGTTTCAAATAACTATTCTGGATTTTATTGCATGCAAATGCCTTTATTGGTTACATTTAAAGGGAACACATATATTAATCCACATGGTTGCCCACGTTCTGCCTGTAGTATCTCCTAAACAATAATTACAGTATTATGTAAGGAAATGTGCTGAGGAGGAGAGATACTTACCTTATACAACGGGAGCAAACAAACATCATGTTGAATATGACCGAAGCTATACCCATGGCGCAAAGGGTCAGGACCCCGACCCTGTACCATTCGTTGTCAGAAAACATAATCCTTCAGATAAATGCAACAAAAATGTGCTGGAATACGTGTGATCGCAAGCGCTTCACAGAAAGAATGAGGAATAGCTACAAGAATCCAGGCTTGATATAGGCATACATTTTTTTTTGTGTAAATTTAAACTAACAGATTTTTAATGTATTCTTTATTGAAATAAAAATCGGTGAGATACGAACACAATATAAAACAATAAACGTGCACATTAAATATAAAAAAAACTACTACTCGTCGGTAAAAAATAGGAAAAAGTGCACAAAAAATTAAAACTATAATAGTGTGTGCATTTTACTATTCTACTGTGGTTAAATATTAAATATAAGCGGGTGATCTTGTTGATAAGATGTGCGCATCCATAATGGCATAGGTACACCAGGTACCATGCATTTTGGATGGGTTAAAGCTGTTATTAAACCTGGATCTCGACGTCACTATCTTCACTCTCCTCGCTGCCTTCGCTAACTTCCATTCCGTCGCTGTCCCCTCTTTTTAATAGGGAACACATCTCAACGACGTAGACCCGATATTTGTTGTCTCTGTCGAAACAATATTTAATATAAGATTCGCCAAATTTATGCTTTTTCAATATACTTACTTAGACAATACGTGCATAAA
The DNA here is from genome assembly GCA_018845635.1 of Nicrophorus orbicollis. Taxonomy (NCBI): domain Eukaryota; kingdom Metazoa; phylum Arthropoda; class Insecta; order Coleoptera; family Silphidae; genus Nicrophorus; species Nicrophorus orbicollis. The sequence continues at coordinate 10,758 of JAFMTC010007189.1, read as the reverse complement.
AAGAAAGTATGATCCCAGAAATAATAAGATCAACACGTAGTATAAGACACTCCACTCGTTCATCGTGATTTGACTGTAGTCTAATTGATGTTGAATTTAATAAACTTAGACAACAGCTAATGGGTTGTCGCAGGATGCGTCCACTCAATTCCCAACGAGAGTAGAGAGTGACCGATAAATCGAATGCTAAACGAAACGTCGAATTTCGAACGTTTTTTATTTCATTTTTTTCTTTTTACAAAATATTCCGATTGAAATACCTCCATTTTGTTCCAAATGAAATACATGTTTTAATCCACGTGGTTGCCACGTTATACCAATATGTCCTAACCAATAATTAAAATGTCGTATAAAGAAATATGCTGGAAAGACGAGATACTTGTCTTAAATAACAGGAGCAACAAAACATGATGTTGACCCTTTGCACCTAGTGTGCGTCAGGACCCAGACCTTGTACAATTCGTCGTCAGAAAGTATAATGCTTCAGATAAATGTAACAAAAATATGGTGGAATACGTGTGATCGCGAGAGCTTCACACAAAGAATGAGGAAGAGCTACAAGAATCCAGGTTTGATATAGGCATACATTTTTGTTGGTGCAAATTTAAACTAACACATTTTTAATGCATTCTTTATTGAAGTAAAACCGGTTTATTGACATTACACAATTTAAAACAATATGACATCAAAACAAAAAAATGACTACTCGTCGGCAATTCTTGCAATTAGCTTGAGACATTTAAAAATGTGTGAATTTTACTATTCTACTAAATCTGAACACTAAATATAAACGGGTCATCATCATGTTGACAAGGTCTGTGCATCCACAATGGCATAGGTACACCAGGTACCATGCATTTTGGATGGGTTTGAGCTGTAATTAAACCTAGACCTCTGCGTCACTATCTTCACTCTCCTCGCTGCCTTCGCTATCTTTCCTGCCTCCGTTGTCATCACTTCGTAATGGGAAGCACCTCTCCTCGACGAAGACCCGATTTTTGTTGTCTCTGTTGAAACAATATTTAATTTAGAAACAAACAAATTTATGATTTTACTATAAACTTACTTGGGTTGCACATGCCTATAATAAACATATGCTTTCAGCATTAAAAATATCAATACGTTATATAAAAAAAGCCACTCATCCATCGTGATTTGCCTGTAGTCTAATTGATGTTAAAGTTAATAAACTCAGACAACAGTTAGTGGGTTATCGGAGGATGCGTCCACTGAGTTCACGACGAGAGTTAAGTGTGACCGTTAAATCGAATGTTCAACGAATCGTCGAATTTCGAACGTTTTTTATATCATTTTTTTTTCTTTTTACAATATATTCCGATTGAAATACCTCCATTTTGTTCCAAATGAAATACATGTTTTAATCCACGTGGTTGCCCACGTTATACCTATATATCCTAACAAATAATTAAAATATTATGTAGAGAAATATGCTGGGGAGACGTCTTACTTGAATAACAGGAGCAACAAAACATGATGTTGACCCTTTGCATCCAATGTGCTAAGGGTCAAAACCCATACACTTTCACATTTCGATAATGTGATAATTGCAACAAAAACATATAGGAATACTTATTATCACGTCCGCTCCACGCAAAGAAAGAGGTTGAGCTACAGGAATCTTTCCAGGATATAGGTAAAAATAATGTGCAAATGAAAACCAACAAATTAAATTATAATGTGTGTATTAAAATTGGGAACGTGTATAACACCAATATGATAAATACATTAATAATAAATAAAAAAAATAGCTCTCGCCGACAACAAATGTTTAAAATAGTGCATGAGTTAATAACAAAGGTGCGTAGGTGCCAAAATACGTAAGTGCGTAAGTGCCAAAATACGTAGGTGCGAAAGTGCCAAAGTACATAAGTGCGTAAGTGCAAAGATACAAAGGTGCATAGGTGAAAATGTGAATAAAATAAATACATATAAACATCTACTTGATGGTAAATGACGACCTTCACTCGTCTTCTTCATAGTCATAGTCGTCATCAGCATCGTCATCATCATTCCTATCGGACGACGAATCATCTCTACGTACATCAGGGTCGAATAGTTCATCATCCGCCACCGTACGAAAGAGCGCCCAGACGTTAGCAAGGGTGTCCATTGCCATCCTGAAATAATAGTTAATATTAGAATCAGAAAATTTCAAAAAATTACCATTAACTTGCCTAGCGCATAACCACAATATGATAGCTGTTATGATACACGCACTGCAGTATTCATAGATATTGTAGTACACGTCATACAAATCAACCATTATGAAACAGTTGTTGTTATTTATAGATGTAGTTAAAATAACAGTGGTTTCTTCTGGGATACGTCCGAACACTTCGCAGCGAGAGCTCAAAGTGAACGATGAATCGACAGTTAGACAAAACGTTGAATTTCTAACGTTTTTTATTTCAGTTTTTTACAAATTGAAATCCCTCCATCTTGATTCAAATGATACACATGGCTGCCTATACTATGTCCAAACCAATAATTACAATATTACGTAAAAAATGTGCCGAGAAGACGAGACACTTGTATTATATAATATAACAGGAGCAACAGAACATGATTTTGAATATGAGCGATACCCGCTATACCCGCGCGCAGACCCTGCACATATCGTCAACAGAATATGTGATTCTTCAGATAAAGCAAAAAAACGTGTAGCAATTCTTATAATATCGGCCTTTTCATGCTAAGAATGAGGATGAGCTACAAAAATATTGGCTGGATGCAGGTAAAAATAGTGTGGAAATTAAAACTAACGAATAATAACGAAGCTTTATATTAAAATAATAACTGGTCTTGCTTGCACACATAATTATTTCACATAAAATACATCGATTATTTAAAAAAATGCTCCCGCTAGCAATAAATAAATTCACGCTTGCATTGAGAACATTAATCAAGCATAAGCAAATTAATGTTTAAATGAAGCAGAAAAAAAATTAATTACAAAAGCGAGTCATTCCAAGAGGACAAGATAAAAACATCTCAGTTAGATGGTATGCAACATGTTATGTACAGAAAGTGGCACGCAAATGGGCTTTACTGGCGTCATGTCATGATAATTTCTCCTTATATCATTGTGTATTATTTTCACACTATCCAGTTGTACAATGGGGTGTAGTTTTAGATTTCTGAAATAATATTTAATATTAGAATCACGAAATTTGTAAATTTACTATGAACTTACTTTTCCTTATAACATTTTCTCGTTCCTATCATTAGTTTTATTATGCATATAATAAATATAATGACACATAAAATTAACAAATAAAAGTAAAAATTAGGTATTAACATATTTTTTTTAGTTTTTAGACTTTTGAACAAAATGTTCTTAACAGTTCTTGACTCTATGAATATTCTAGAAGCAAGAGACCGAAAAATCGAATGTTAAACAGAACATCGAATTTCTAACGTTTTTTATTTCATTTTTTTTTTTACTAAATATTCCGTTTGAAACACCTCCATTTTGCTTCAAATGACAGACGTATTTTAATCGAGATCTAAACGAAATATGCTGGGGAGAAAAAATAGTTGCCTTAAATAAGAGGAACTACGAAATATAATATTGACTATGATCGAAGCTATACCCTCTGCGCAAAGGATCAGGATCCAGATCCTGTACATTCCATCATCAGACAATATGATCCATCCGAAAAAAGCAACAAAAACGTGTAGGAATACTTATTATCGCGCTAAAAATGGGACTTAGCTACAAGGATGTAGGCAAAAATAATGTGCAAATTAAAACTAATGAATGATTAAAATCCTGTATATTAAAATAAAAACTGGTCTTGTTTTCCCACAAACACATTTTCAAACCAAATTCATCGATTACATTTTCAAAAAAGTTACAGTTGCGCTTACATTAAGAACTTTAATGGGGCATGCAAATTAATATTCTAATTAAGCTGAAATTAATAAATAATAAAAACGTGTCTTGATATGTAGACAAAACCTGCACATCCATAATGGCATAGGTACCTCAGGTACCTTTCATTTGGATGGGTTTTCGATATCATTAAACCAAGGCTTCCTCCTCACTGTCAACACTATCTTCACTATCCAGAGAAATGGAAAACTCCTCGTAGAGATCCTGGTCTTGATTCCCCCGCCTGAAACAATATTTAATATTAAAATCAGCAAATTTATAATTTCACTACGAACTTACTCGCAATACATATGCAATAAGATTAAGAATGCACCAAGGATGAATGTTATAATTATAAAAATGAGAGCATTGCAACTATCGAAAAACATAGTGAAATTCCTGATGAATCCGTTAGATTCAATAAACTTAGACAACAGCTAGTGTTTTTTGAAGGTACATTAACTCACTTCACGACAAGAGCTAGGAGCAACCGATAAATCGAAAGTTCAACGAAATGTTGAATTTCCAACGCTTATTTCTATTTTTTCGATTGAAATTCTTCCATTTTGTTTAAAACGATACATATGTTTTAACCTACATGAATGTCCACATTCTGTCTGTAGTACGTTCTAAACTATAATTATAGTATAATGTAACGAGATATGCTTTGGAGAGTAGATACCTTATATAAAGTGAGCAACAAAACTTTAGGTTAGAAATTCTTAGCTTCACGTTTTATGTTAGGAAACCTTGGCTTCGCACTAAGAAAGGGGAATGGCTACGGGAATCCAGACAATATAAGGGCAAACCAATTATGGCAAATTGAAACTAACAAATGATTGATTGTGCGTTTATTAAAATATAAGGATAGTCAACAAAATTCACATATATATAAATTAATATTTAACAGTGATCAATACTACTTCGTGCCGGCAAATTATATCTAAAAGTGCACTAAATTAGGATAAAAAGCTACTATTCTAATAAACCTTAAAATTCTAATTTAGTTGAAAATAAATAATAAAATGTGCTGTTACGTGCATACTACATGTTTACTATGATATTTGTATTGGTGCATAGTGCATGGTGCAGGGTGTGTGGTGCACGGACTATGGAAGGGCTTTAGGTGAAGTTAAACCCATTGTCCTGGAAATGCGTGTACAACATTATTATTTATGGCTGGACCAAAAAGCTCACAGTCGGCCACCTTTGGTTGCTTCATAAAACTGAAATAATTTAACATTAAAATCATGAAACTTATAAATTTACAATCAACTTACCCGCAGGCCTTATGAAGAAAGCAAAAGACCATGCCAGTGTAGGAAATAACTAGAATCAAAACGAGAACATCCCATTCGAAGAAAAGCATTGTGATGAAACGGTTATCTAATAGATGAAGGATTTAATAATCTTAGATAACAGTGGTTGTTAAAATTTGCGTCCGCACTATTCACGGCCTAAAGTATAAGTGACCGATAAATCGAATGTTAAACGAAACGTTAAATTTCGAACGGTTTTTATTTCATTATTTTTTTGAAATATTATTTTTGAAATACCTCCTAGTCTAATATCTTTTAAACGACATGGTTGCCAACGTTGTGCCTGCAAAATGTTCGAAACAATATTCACAACATATTATAACGAAATATACTGGGAAGAAGAACGAATTGTTTTATGCAACAGGATCAATAAAACATGATATTGAATATGGTCGAAGCTATATACGAAATACATTTCGTTTAGAACATTAACAATAATTGCTGTATTATGAAATGTAATATGCTGCGGAGATGAGATGCCTTGTATAACGAGAGCAAGAAAACTTGATATTGAATATTGTATATTTCGTCAGCAATGAATATGATCCTTCAGGAAAAATCTTCGAAACCCTATGTTGATTGTGAGCGCCTCAGTGTAGGATTGGGGAAGAACAATCAAGGGTTGATTTGCAAAAGTAAACGAACAAATTTGTGAGATGCTATGTATTTAAATAATACCTAGTCGATTGTTTCTACAAAACATATTTTCAGACATTGATAACAGATAACAAAAAAAATCCAGCTCTCGCCGGTAACAGATAGATGAAATTTGTGCTTACATTAATAAATTAATAAGGTGTGTACGTTACATTTATAATTAAGCTAAAATACATTAACAATAAGATTGGGTCGTTGTAAGTAGATGAAACCTGCGCATCGCTATTGGCATAAGTGCCTTCGGCACTCATGCATTTCGGATGGAAGTTGGATGTCATTAATCAATAGGTTTACTCCTCACTGTCTCCTTCATCTTCACTATCCGGTGGAATGCAAAACCTCTCGATGAAGAGCTGAACTTGATCCCCACGCCTGAAACAGGACTTAATATTAGGATCAAAAAGAACTTAGAAATTTACTTTTTAAACTTACAAATGAAATATATGCGCAAGGACAAAGTATACCCCAAGAAGGAATGCGATAAATGCGTACAGAAAAGCATAACTATCGTCATTCATTTTGAAATTCTCGTTGTCTGATAGTTCTTAATTAGACAACAGTTAATGGGCTTCGAGGATGCGTCCACTCTCTACACGGCAGGAGCTAAGAGTAACCAACAATTTAAAAGTTTAACGAAACGTTCAATTTACTACGTGTTTTTTTACTTCATTTTTTTGTTCCATCAAATATTCGGGTCGAAACACCTCCATTTTGCTTTAAAATACACGTATTTTAATTGACATGATAGCCAACGTTCTGCCTGTAAAACGATCTAAACAATAATTGCAGTATAATGTAAAGAAATAAATTGGGGGGAAATGTACTAGTCTAACATTGGGGGAAGAGTTACCAGAATCTAGAGTAGATTAATTTTTGTACAAATTTATGCTAAAATATTATTAAAAAGCAGTTTATTCAAATAATATTTGGATCTATTTTACACAAAATAATTTTTGCAAAGTATATTTTAATAAAAAAACCAACTCTTGCGAGCAACATTATGTAACATTGCGCAAACTAAAATTGTTGTGAAGCCAAAAACACACAGAAAAAATGGGTCGACAGGTCAAGGATCAATAATGGCATAAGTACCAAAGGTACCGTTCATCTTGGATGGGTTTTCGGTGTTGTTAAACCATATCAGCTACTGGCATAACGCAGATCCGCTGGAAACATGTGAAGTTTTCAACTCTGTTCAAACAATATTTAGTATTAGAATTGCCAAATGTATAATTTTACTATATACTTACTTGTAACAAAAAAACGCATAAATTATAATAGCCACTATTATCAATACTAAGATTAATATTTGAAGGTAGTCCATAATGGTGATGTGATAGTGATTGCTTGTTGTCCAATAAATGTGATGATTAATAAATTTAGACAACAGTTAGAGGATTGTTGGAGGATTCGTTCACTCAATTCAGGACAAGAGTTAAGAGTGACCGATAAATCGAAAGTTAAACGAAGCGTCGAATTTCGCATGGTTCTTGTTTCACTTTTTTACAAAAATATTGAAACACTTCCATTTCGATTCAAATGATACACATGTTTTTGATCCACGTGGTTGCCCATGTTCTGCCTATAACATGTCGAAACCAATACAACAATTACGCTACGAGATATGCTGCGGAGACGAGTTATTTGCCTTACAAAACAGGAGCAATAAAACGTGATGTTGAACATGAAGCTACACCCAATTGCGCAATTTGTACATTTCGTCATCAAAAAGCATGTTCCTTCAGATGAGAGCAACAAAAACGTGTAGAGAAACTTATAATTACGACTGGTTCACGCTAAGAATGAGGCAAATGAAAACAAACAAATTTAAAATAAGCTGTTTATTGAAATAAATACATGTCATATATATATTATTGAAATCATATTAGCAAATAATACTTGAATATAACACAACAAAAAGTCTACCTCTCGTCGGCAAAACAAACGCTAAATTTGCGCTAACATTAGGTACGCTAAAGAGTAAATGAATATCCTAATTAAGCTGAAAATAAATATTAAAAACTAGTTGTTGTGTGCAGGCAGGTAATGCGGATCCACAATGACATAAGTACCTACGGCACTATGCATTTGGGATGGGTTTTCGGTATCATTAAACCTGTGTTTCATCAGTGTCACTGCCACTGTCTTCAGTATTCGGTGGAACGTAAATCTTTCCGATGAAGACCCGACGTTGATTCCTCCGACTGCAACATTAGTGAACATTGGAATGATGAAATTTATCTGAAATTTACTATGATCTTACTGGTAGTACATATGTACTAATATTATATAAGCCGCAAGGAATAGTATGATAAATATGTAAAAGAGAATGTCCCAATCAAGGATGAACATCTTGGTAATCCTATTATCTAATAGATGACAGATTCGAAAACTTAGATAATAGTGGGTTCTCGGTGGATGCGTCCACACACTTCACAGCGAGAGGTAGAAGTGACCGACGAAATGATGGTTGAACGAAATGTTGAATTTCTAACATTTCTTGTTCCACATTTTTTCCTACTGATTCCGATTAAAATTCTTCGATTTCGCCTCAAAATGAAACTCATTGAAAAAATAATATTTATTTACGTAATTAATACTGTAGGATTTCATTTCGTGCAGAACATATCTTGTTTCGTTGTTCTCTTCTCCTTTTTTTGGACATGTTGTCAGTCGGTTAGCTCACGTGCAAAACAGTAATTTTATGCCTGTTCGGTTTCGTGAGTCGCGTTGTCACCGCCACCGAGGCAGAATTGCATCCCCCTGTGTCTTACGCCCCCTGCCGCCGGTTGCGTAACCAGCCGCACCTGACGATTATGCAAACGGAATCCTGCATCGGCTGGAACAGACGTGACTCGGGTAGTATTTCGGGAATACCTGTGTTTCATATACAGTTGATGCTTTTGCAAAATAATGCTGTCAACAATTCTTGTTTGCCTACACAAACAATCAATTTTGTTTATATTTCTGTAATAGTACTAATGGTTGTTTGTTTTTTCAATTTTTACACTTGTTTATTCATTTGAAAACCTGATTCAGTTAAAAACTTTGAGTAAAAATAAAATCATACAAAATTGTATTTTACATAGGATTTTAATGTAAAGAAATTCCACCTATTTTGTCAAATAATACAGTTATGTTTTGGTACAATTGCAATGCAATTACGAATTACGATTATAAACTTTTGCAACATAATGCATAATGCATAATTTTGTAACAAACAATCAATTTTGTTTTAAAAACCACATATTTTGGTAATAATGCTAATGATTTTTGTTTTTTTCAAGTTTTACACCTATTTCTTCTTTTCAAATCCTGATTTACTTTTTACTTTGTCTAAAAATAAAATCGTACAAAATATTATTTTTCAAAGAAGATTAATATAAAGAAATTCAACGTATTTTATCAAATAATAAAAATACAGTTATTTTTTGGTAAATAAATTCAATTCAATTACACATTAAGATTATAAACATACATTTAAGTTAATGATTACAGAACTTCAGGAATGTGTAGAATTTGCAACAAACAATTAATTTTGTTTTAAAAACTACATATTTTTGTAATAATGCCAATGGTTTCTGGTTTTTTCAAGTTTTACACTCATTTCTTCTTTTCAAATCCTGATTTACTTTTTACTTTGTGTAAAAATATAATCGTACAAAATATTATTTTTCAACGAATTTTAATGTAAAGAAATTCAACGTATTTTATCAAATAATAAAAATACAATTATTTTTTGGTATACAATTTCAATTCAATTATACATTAAGATTATAAACATATAGTTAAGTTAATAATTACAGAATTTCAGGAATGTACAGAATTTTGCAACAAACAATTAATTTTGTATTTTTAAAAACACATATTTCTGTAATAGTGCTAAAGGTTTTTGATTTTTTCAACTTTTACACTAACTTTTTCTTTTAAAAACTTGATTTAGTTCTTACTTTGTGTAAAAATAAAGTCGTACAAAATATTATTTTTCAAAGAATTTTAATGTAAAGAAATTGCACGTGTTTTATCAAATAATAAAAATAACTGAAACTGCTATAGAAATATATACAATTTCAATTCAATTACGCATTAATATTTATTCTCATATTTATAGAATAAATGTATGTAACAAATATTTGAAAATTTTTACAACAATCAATTTTGTTTAAAAAAAACACGTTTTCGTTTAGTAATTGTGAAAATATTTCACGTTTTGCATTTCTCAATATTTTTCAATTCTTGAATTCTGCGATTCAGTTTTTAAAAATAATATTTTTCAAAGAATTCGAATTTAAATTACTTGCACGTATTTCATCAAACAATAGAGGTAATTGAAATTGTTATACAATTCCACGTGGATTATGCATTAAGATTATGCAACATGTATTTAAGCTTATAACGTCAACGTGTGGTAAATTCCATTAATTAACAATCACGAATTAATTAACAGAATGTTCGATTCGAACTGAAATTACATTACAATTTATTTTTCATGATAATTAATTAACATGAGCTGCAATTACTTCATGTACGATCTAGATATTAGTTTATTGTGGTAATATTTATTTATTTTTTTCTATAAATTTCAATTTCCACAACATAAATATTGTAAGTTGTTGATACAAAAAAAAATATTTCAATTATTTTCACAACGTAAATTTTTCATTTCTCCAAGAAAAATTACGAGAAACGAACGTGCTAAAATCCAATGCGTCTTTCATGTAAAGTATACATTTTTTTTATATGTATATTGTTTACCTGATTTACCTATGCAAGCAATGTACGAATGCGCGAAACGCATGTGTTATGCAAATAAAATTCGTGCAGGAATTGATTACGATAGCTAAAAATAGAGTGTCGAGCACATGGAAAAGGCAGTAACCCCAGACG
>JAFMTC010007176.1:26981-41184 GCA_018845635.1 Nicrophorus orbicollis | reverse complement strand
CATAAAACGCTACAGCCCATATAAACGCGTCACTTATGAGGCTCACCCAGTTTATTCATCCCAAATCTATCTGCTTTTCGGCATTTCCACAGAAGTCATATACATTTCTTTCACTATTTTTATTTATTTATAACATCCTCGGTTTTAAATTACCATCCACATCTTGATTTCATTGGTATTTACGAAAGAAAATCTATAAAATTAGTAGTTAAAATAGGAAAATTTTCTTTAAAAATACAAATATAACTTAAGTCAAGACGTTTAGACTTCACAAAATCTATTTTTTTTAAGTAATAAATATTATTTCATAGTACTTCTTATATAATTACTTATACATCAGTTAAATCAACTTTTTAAAATTTATTAATTTTGATATAATCTGTTTTCTATGTTTACTGATATAAAATGGACCATAACTCATATTCAATAATTGTGTAAGCACCCTACATAATTCTTATATCCGTTATATAACTCTTATCCAAGAGGTTACTGACCTTACCCTTCTATATTAGATATTTTTATAAGAAGAAATATCTACTATTTAATACTTTTTTACAAGAAATTCAATAATTATTAGTTTCAATGATATCATTTTTATTTAGTGTTGTAAAAAGTAATAATTGAAACAAAAATTTTATAATAGAATTACAGAAATAAGCAAATAAATAAACATATCTGAAATAGCATCATTTTTAAATATATTAGATTATATCTTCTCTTCAACATTTATTAATTAAGTTCAAACATCTTGGTAAGATTTTTTAAAAACTAAAACTAGTAATTGTGATGTTTTCCTATTTTATATTTAATAGTAAAATTATAAAATAAATCCATTCAAATTGCATTGTTTCCTATTATTATCGTTCACTATCTAAACACCAGATTATGAAAATTACTCAATTATAAAAAGCGTTGATAAAAAAAATGTATCAAATTTCAAAGAATTGATATATAAATTTTACTCATATAATATTAGTGATTCATCAAGTAATTTGTGTAATATTCCATGAAATAGCTAGTTATTTCATGAAATACCGAATTTATTGAATAATTTTGTTATTAGATAAGTAGTAAACATAATTAATAGAATTTTCGTTTTTTTAAGATTATAATAATAATATTGCATTATAAACTTACATAAACAAATAACAGACAAAAAAATGTAATATTTCGTAAACTTATCTGAGAATTAGATAATGAAAATTACTCATAATTATTGTAATTATTTGTATTAGATTCTAATTTGATTCAGTTGTATTCCTTGAATTAATTGATGTACATGTAATAATATCATAGATTTAATTTAGTTGTAATGAAGTATTATGGACAATGTGTATAATAAGGATTTTGTATAATCCTGGAAACCTGCAAATGTAATAACAATGAACCCATATCAAGTCCATTGTCTTAGCAAGAAACCAATATGTAACGAAACACTAATATAAATTAACCGATTTGCGAGACCACGAATTTCATCGTTAAGTGCGGTCGGCAGAGGCATTACTTCCAATTAGGCGTCGAAGTTTGGCGGTGCAATTTTCATATTGATGCTGTTTACAATCCAATAGGAGAAGGAACTTACTTTTTGGCTAATGTTTGAGCACAAATAAAGCTCGTTTCCGTTGAGATGAACTGCGAGGAAAACTAAAACTCGGCCACTAGAGATTGGCACGGCCAATTAAACTTTTAATGGTTTTTAGGAAAATTGCAATTACCACTCCGTGTATACGAACCGGAGGATCCCGGCAGCATCAACACGAGAAACAGATCGATTCGGAACTGCGAGATTGTGCTCGTCCACGGTGAGATACCGATGTTTGTACAGATGCATCTTATCTGATAAGGAAATGCCGTTGGGTCGATTGCATTCCCCACCAGAAATGATACAAGCTTTGAGTTTGGTTGATGTACAGGTTGAAGAAGAGATGAAGACTCTTTGATAATTGGTAATGGATTGATTTACAAATAGTTTTCCAAACTACATACAAAATCACACTAATTTAAATAAATTTCGTTTCAATCATCAATTTGTTTTTATAAACATGAAACTCGAAGTGTTGAAGGACACTTAAGAAATTATTTATGATTTAATTAGTTCGAATTATTTCTTTGAAATCCCTATTTTCATGTCTGATCAAATGTAACGTTTGTAAGATGAATTCTTGAAAATGTGTAATGTTTTGATTTTGAACTATATTAAATACCTTGAAACTAAATTATAAACAAATAAACTTCGAAAATAATCCATCAACAAAATAAGAATCGATATTCTTTACAAGTTCAAGAAACTCGATCGACCACAAAAACTTATTGCACGAATTTACAATTATTTACGGTATAATTCTGCAGGAAAATAACGGTTTGGGCAGATATCGATCCACTAAAATTATTTATCAAAAGAAATGTTGAAAACAGGATTATATATATGGAAACCCAAACTTTGCTGTTGACAGTTTCAGGGAAAACCCGTCGAGAAATTTTTATACTGAAGTATATTTTTTTATCACAAAACCAATAAAGAACGGTAGATTGATAAAAAAAAAGGGAAGCAGGGAAATTTATCTTCCCGAACGGCCATCAAAGTCAATACAACTGAAATTGTTTGAAACAAGTACTCGGTTTCTGTCCGCTGCTGGCGTTTCCAAATATATACGATCTATTTATTTCATATTCCAGTCAGTGCCACGTCGAACACTTCATGTTCCATTCATTTCCAATAGGATTTCATTTATAAAGGAATATAGTTAACTAAACTGTAACTGGATCGCATTTAATAGTAAACCGAAAATAAATTTCAACATTTCTTGTTGTTGTTGTTTCATCAAAAATATGTATTTTCACCATTAAAATTTACGTTTCATAAAATATTTGCGTAATGTTTATTTTATTGATTGATTTTTATTTGTATTTGAAATCATGTATGTACTAAAAATGTAAGTGAAATCATTTTTTTGTGAATAACTTTTTAATTAATTACTGTCAAAAATTTTTTGTCAAAATCATAAAATTTTAAAACGTAAATCGAATCGTTAAATTATAATTATATCATGTTGAGTAGTAAATCATGATTGATTGTTTGAAGCCATAAATAAATTATCGTTTCTTTTTATTAAAGTTAATGTTACTTTCTCTCTTAATTACAAAATATTTAATTAACACAATCCTTTCACATCTGATATATTTATCCTTACTATGTAGTTTTCATAAAACTCACAACAAAACATCTCCTCTAACACGGTACTCATATAACAAGGTAGTTAATTGTATGTATTGCCAAACAACTCATATTACACGATTTTTAATTATATCAAATAACACATTTAACACGATACGTTTTGTACACTTTCATGAGGTTTTCATTTAACATAACTCTTTCCACTAGTATTGTTGTTTGTTTTTCTAACGCGGTTAGAAATAATCGTGTTACACGAATACAGATTATATTTCTATAATTTGATTAGTAAAATTCATAATTTGATTCCATAATAAATTCATTCAGTAATCGTATAAAACTCTTTGAATATTAAATTTCGTAAATCCATTACTGTTTGAGCACTTTTCGATTGGAATTGAAGCGATTAAAATTAGTAACGTGCAAAAAAAATTGGTGTTTGTTCAACAAACATTAACAGTTTGTGTAAAATCAGATATTCAAACAATCGTCGAAATTAAGCGCCGAATTAATTAAGAATATTTATGCGGTAAAATTGATTCGCGCCGAATTTGCATTCATTCGGTCGACAAACCTCGCATTCATAAAATATTTGCTGCAGAGTGAATTTCGTTCAGTTTTTTTTTTGCACTGGATCATAGCATGTAGCATTCTATTTTTTTTTTCAAATTGCTCGTTGAATAATGAAACAAAACAAAAAAAAGGTCTGTCCACTTTCGATGTGGAAATGCTGCACTAATGATACCGGTCAACAATCGCACGTTGGAACTGAAATTCCGTTATGAATCCTATTTGCTTTGAAATGTGGTTGCCATTACGTAAGACCTATTTCGAGCATGCTGCATTTGTGTGTATGAATGTTGTTTGAAATTGGCGCCAAAGTTCAGTTTTCTTCTTATGTTTGATTAGTCTTTGAATCATTAGATATTTTATAAGCAAAACACTCTTGTCTTTGCAAATACACAAACTAATTGAAGAACTCTCGATAATTTGAAGACTCTTACAATTTGAAGAAGAGAAAGAAAGATATTCAAATTCTTCAACTTTTTTTTCTATAAAAAACTTCATAGCAAAATTTTTCAACATATTGAAAGTTTATAAAAGTTTCAATGTGATAAGATTCAATTTTCCACTGGAATATCCGATTTTGTAAATGTTTTATATATTTTTCATTGAGAATATTTAAAGGTATTTTCTACAAATTAAAACTTTTTAAATTGGTATTTTCAATTACATTAAATGTAGTATGAAAATATAAATTATTATATATATATATTAAAGTTTTCATACAGCAAAATTATGCTAAAAAATGAAAATGTAAGTAAAGTAAAAAATGTAATTTGAAAAACCCAGAATTAGTAATAAAATGATTATATTATGAAATAATAAAAATTAATTAATGTATAAAGAACTAATACTGTAAGGAACAGAAGAGGAGTTAATTATATGAATTTATAAATGCGGAAAATTTGAAAATATAAAACTCTTTTAAAACTGTGAAAAGCTGTATAAATATAATAAAGTAATTACAAGATCCACTCAGCATTTTGACGCCGAAGAACGGAAAGGTAAATAGGTTGTTAATTAAAGTGAGTTCAGCGAGGATAATGAATGAAGTTAAGGGTCGCGAATGGACGCAGGACGCAATAATATTAATTGCAAGTCGCATGCAAACATTCCGGGGGCTAACTTTCTGCCGTTCCAATGCTGGTGAGATTTATTGTTTGCCGTTTGCCGAAACGCGCTGTTAATTTCGTTCGAAGGTCACCGTTTATTTGGAGAATAAAGAGACACCAGGTTGAACACGTCGAGTAGTTCCAATTACAAAATAACACGATGTTAACTGGAATTCAACTACGAGTAATTTCGTATTTTGTTGTTAGACATCAACTTTATACTATATTGTAGATTTGCAATGATGAATCTTATAAGAAACCAATTAACTCTTAGTAGTTTGATAACTACGAGATAAAATGTTGACTGTAAGATAACATGCAAGTCACTTTAGAGTTGATTTTTGCTCCAAGTTACTGTCTAGATTCATTATTCCATAGAACTATGTCATAATTCATTCGTACTATAACACCTACCAGAAAAGCTATTGTCAGTTATATGTTAAATGAAGCTACGAAAACTAGTAGTTAGTACTTGGATTCTGGACATTAACTATTAGTTATATCATATTCGATGAAGTCGGGCTAACGGATGTCGAGAATATAATATAGTCGGGATAATCGATGTCGGGATAACGGATGTCGGGAATATAATATAGTCGGGATAATGAATGTCGGGATAACAGATGTCGGGAATTCGATACAGTCGGAAAAACGAATGTCGGGACTTCAATACAGTCAGGCTAACGGATGTCGGTAAAGTGAATGTCGGGCAAATGAAGTAGACCCAACACAAAGTAGTAGAACTTGATAAAACCTTGGTAATCACTGCATTTGACTAAATTCTTATTTATGTTTGCATCATTCATAATATGTGGGCTTCGTAACTCTTCTGAATACAGCACTATAAATAGCTGTTGGGAGATCGAGCACATAGACTTTCTTATGCGGTGTTAATTATTTTTTTTTACTTCTGCTGTTTGTAGAGGTAGAGGTTCGATGTGTGTTTTGTTTGACTAACACGTTCCACCAATATCCGAATGCAAACAACACCCATTCACATCCTGTGAAACTCGATACCTCTAACTGGGGCCGAAGGAAAATAACTCCACGATAACCATAAACGTAGAGCGAAACTTATTTGTGGCACATTCTGCAGATTTTCTATATCATACTTTTAAAAAAGGAAAGAAAATAGGTACGTTTACAGGTTATGCTAAACCGTTCGTTCCGCTTCTTAACTCTCGCTTTTGTATACTTTATACAAATGGCGTTTGCTGCAGAATATATTCAAAATCTCATTCCTGTAATTTAAGATTATACCTTTTACGTATGTTTATCTGATATCTTGAATGCAAAACCTATTTCGTACAAAAATTCCTCGTTTACGAATTTGACTTATTAATACTTAAGTATAGACTTAATCAAATTTTGTTGACAATAAAACTAACAAAAATCAGGATATTAATGATAATATCATTGGTTTTCTGAATTTTCTCATGATATTATTAAATAATGACAGATCGTGTTAATTTGGAAAGTTTACTAGTTTCTAAAGTGAGAACAATCAATAAACAATTCGGAGTCGACAAAAGTATATTTAGTATGTACATATTGATGGAAACGATGTTGCTAAGGGTAATTGTATTTGGGGTGGAAATGAGACAAATCGAAAAATCATGCTAATATAACCTACATTAGTAGACTACTTGAATACATTATCAGCCAAGCGTTAAATTTAGTAATTTTCGCTGATTTTTTTCTAATACCACACGATTTTTTTTTGTACACTTTGAAAACGAGTATTTGAGAATTGATTTCTTTGAGAAATGAGAATAAATAATGATAAGTAGCTGTTTTTAAACTTACAATTATTAATGATAATTACGCTGAAAAAGTTAGATGGAATAACATTGATTACAATATTATTATATCATAATGTTATTGAAAGAAATTTCATTAAAACTGTATATTTTATGCATATAAACAAAACCTTTAACAAGTTATGCAAAACTGATGATAAAAAATTGGCATTCATGCGCATGCAAATGAGGTTAGAATCCTACATGACCGTTGGTAAATAAACAATCGCAATTAGCATTACTACGATTGACTAAGAATTACGCCTTTTATTATCCAATTCCAATAAGGAAAAGCGTTGGGACATCGAGCGGCAGGTGTTTTGAATAGCGATCGAATTGCAATCCAATACACTATTTCGTAGTGTATCTATTTCGGTAGCAAAGCTATTGCCTTCGTGATTGGGCCAGTGGATATGCCATAAAGATCATTTGAAATCCAATACACTGGGTATACTATTTGGATATAGGCTTACGACGGGGTTGTAAATACTGCAAAGGTCTTTGACCCAACACGTGTAATATATAACATCACAGGAACGGATACCTTTCAATGAATCGATACGGACAAAACTTTAATTAACTTTATGTAAAGTATACACTTGTACAGTATATTCCAGGACTAAAATCGAGAAACACAGACGGAATACTCAGTTTACGTACATAATGTGTATACAATTTGGCTCACGTTATTCAAACTATAAATTCCTATTATGTAATTACTTTTTTGCTGAACGTACTGGTTAATATGTTTCGTACATAACGTGTATACACAATGGCATCGTTAATCATATAATTATACAATTTGTATACAAAGTGATACAATTAGTATGTTATTAGAATGTATCGTTCGTATTACGTGATTATAATTTGAATGTTATATAAGTAATTTATCTTTCAAACTTTCATGAGGATTTCATCTTTCAAAAATGTATCTTGTGATTCTAATGTTTTCTTCCTCATCCGTTCCACACTATGCTCATTTTGGGCTTTGAAATCTAAATATTTCATATCACTTTTATATAACAATTCTTAAAAAAATATATTTATAATAAAACTTAATGAGAAGTTCAACATACAGAAGGAATTATATGTGCACGTTGTGTGGATATTTGTACATCATTTCGAACAGACTATAAGTAGCAAATACGTATTAAGTTAATATAGACTATAACTTATATAGAAGAATATGTTTTTTGATCATTTCAGTTTAAGTTTATTAAAGTTTAGATTAAAGTTTCTATTAGCATAGAAGTTTTATTTCTGTATTAAATCTAAACAGCATTAAAACAAATCGAATCGAGCTTGATTTAATTAAGGAAATTGCAAGTACGTTTCGTAGTTGAAACGAGGAGAAACGTTCCGCTCGGAGCAAAGAAAGCCCTCCGAACGCTTCAAAATCATTTTACATTAAATTGCTTTCAGGATTTTCGTGCAGGTGGTGCCCAATTGTGCATAATAATACTACGAATAAAGGGCAATCGAGTTTCAACACTTTATTCTTACGATGATGTAACGTTTATTTCTGTTCCGCTCTCTTACGTAAGATCAATGGATGGAAAATGCAAGAAAATAAATGTATTCTTAAATATAACTCTTGTCGTAAGATCATTTGACAAGAGGCTGCTTAGAGAAAATGGTATAATGGTGAGATTTGATTTGTGGCTTTCGGTTCGATTATTAAATGGTTTGATGTTGGCCAAGCGAAAGACGAGCCAAACTGAATAGGGAAAATAAAGTAAAACAATGCTCGAAAGGAAATCGAAGGGCGAACGCACAGGAAATGAAATCAATCACTCCACTTGCTCTCGGTTTAACTCTTTTGGGGCCACTCGATCTTTTTGCACAGGAAATGACTGTAGACAATGTAGATCAATATAACCAAGGGTACCAATTCAATTATCTTATAGAAATTAAGATGAAAATTGATGATGACAATAACGTCACATGTTGATGACAATTTACAGTTTGGTATTGAAATATTAATTTTGATATGTAAAAATATATGAAATTTAAGCATGTTTTTGTTGTACAGGACCCACGAAATTTATGAAGCTTTTCGGGACCTACAAGCTCTTTTGGAGACGACGAAAAATAGCTAAGAATTCAATAAAACATATTTTGTTGTTCGTATTGCATAAGAACCACCTAAACGCTATTCTGGTTTGATGTGTAGTTAAGTAAAGTTGCAATTACTGGATGGGCGAGATTTCCACATTGTAAAATAAATGAAAACGATTCATATGAAAAATAGGGTAATGTTCAATTGAAACTTAAAAATTAGATTAAAAATATAAGGAACTATCTTGTAAAACTTGAAATTTTTGTTGTTCATTCAAAACATGACCCTTTGCTTTTATTTTTCTTTTGTATTTCTCCTATTTTATTGTACTAAGCTTATTTTTTATAGTTGTTGGAATAAATTGTATTATTAATAATTTAAAATAGTTAAGTATTTTGTATGTAATTGTGAAAAAAATGAGAATTGTAGATTTTAAGTTAAATAATTTGTTGTATATAAATAAGGTTTATTATAAAGTGAATCGGTTTCGTTCGGTCAACGGCAACAGTCACCAAATTACCTGCAAGAAGTAAAACGCGTTCGATGACCTCAGACCTCAGCCGTTCGGACTATTTTGTTGCATAAGTTGTTATGGAAACAAGTCCGTGACGTGGATTTGTAGAATGAGGACCGGTGGCGAGGATAAAGCTCGAGATGGAAATGAAGATGCATTCAAAAGACGAGAATTACACTTTATGAATTTATTATGCAACCGCTTTCTTCCATAGTTTGCATTGCGCACAGAGAAACAAATTCAAAGTACGTTGAGTAATCATACATTAAATTTGAGTTAGGGATGGAAGCAAGAAGCACTGGGATGAGAGGATGGAGGAGATGAGTACGTATTCGGAAATGTAAATGATGAAAGTCCATTGATAAATCTTGCAGGTAAAGAAGTAAAAGAAGGAAAATGAGAGAGAGAAGGTGGTTTATGAATATGTTTGTGAATGTGGGGGGAAGTTTATTCATTACGGACTGCTCCCCACGGTAACTGGATCGCCCACACATCGACGGAAATGAAGCCCGACGTGTGCGTTGCTTGTCAACCGTCGTATAAACTTTCACTAAACATTTTCGCACAGCTCCACTCATTTATAAAACTCAGCCTTCAGCCAACTGGAAACTGCTCAAGTTGCGACGCGAAACCATCAAAAGATCTTGAAAACGCAGGAGAAAATAATAATAAAGCGGTCGAAGGGCGAGGTCATGAATACGCGGAGGAAGGAAGAAGGACGAGAATAAAAGAACACACATTGTGTACAAAGCGCGGAGCTCTGATTTCGTGATTTCATTAAACCTTAATTAATTGATAACGCTTTTATCATCTGCCGAGCTTTCCGATTAATTAAGGGATGAAAGGGAGGGATGAGTCTTCGCTCATATTTTCTTGGCGCCGCTTCCATCCGTCAATTTCATCAACCGAAAGACGGATGAAAGCGAAGCATTATTAATAAGGGATTCATTTATTTTCTTCCCCCTTCTTCGACTTTTTTTTCTTTCTTTTTCTCTTTATTTCCATCCTCAAACACCGAATTATTACCGCCATAAGGCTATGGCCATTGCGGCCATTTCATTTGCATATACATTGAAGAAGTTTGCTAATCCCTTCCGCGGAAGAGGATCGTGGAAGTATAATAAAATAATATATATCCTCCCTCATCCCTCTCAAAAAAAAACTATACGAGGGAACGTTAATTAAAGAGGATGCTGCAATCATAAGGAAATCATAGCGAAGGATTAATGCGAGCTGCGAATTTGGAGGCAGCGCACGCAACGCACGAAGTGTCCTCCACATGAATTCATCCAGAAAAGGCCGATACAGAACCAGGATGTGTGAGTGTGTGCACTTCGGATTAAATAAAACGGCGCGCCGAAAATTCGTCCTTAATTGCCGCAATCCATTCGGACGACTGTTATGCAACTGCAATTATTAAAAAAGAATACTGAATTGGTCCTCAATTCATTTCAATTACGCCTGCAGCTGCACGTTATTTAGTTTGTTTTCTTTTTATCTCTCCGAGTAATTTTATTTCAATTATGCATTTGCACTTTGTTCCACTGCGAATGAAATCCGTGTTATATACCGGGTGGTCCAATCAAGGAAACCACTTCAGATATGCTTTTAAATTTTCAAGAGTTTTATTTGAATTATCATAAAATTGAAACTAAAAAAAACAATTAAATATAATAACATCAAACGATCTTTTGATGGGTTTACAAGTAAAACCTAAAGAAGAAAGAGATTAATAGTTTTTAAGCAAATTATATTAGTAAAATACTTGTGATATCTATACCAATTTTAGTCAAGGTGCGTGTACGATCATATTCAAAGATAGGAAATCAGTGGCTCTGAATACACTCATATCTCGCTTTACGTCCTAGATAGATACATTCCACGAAACTTGGCCGCAAAGCGAAAAACCGTATAAGGAATCAATTATTGCGCTTGCGCAAGATTGCCAAAATGTAAATATATCGACATCGAAAAATGTTTCTTTTGCCGTTATAGCGAAACATTTTAGGCCGTAAATCGAAAACGTTCCGTGTATTCTTAAGGATATTTGTAATGGATAATATAGCAACAAAATATGCATTACTTGAAAGTGTACTTGGCAAGTACTTAAGTGTATGCACTCTAATGTCAATTATTAGACATGTTTCTTTTATATGTAAATACTGATGTAGCAAGCTGTCATTCAAATAGGAATTCATGTAACTGAAAGTAACAAGTAACATTAATCAAATGTAGAGTCAAGCAGATGAAGTGGAAATGATTATAATGTATGGTGAGAGCAGTAGAAACTTTGTACAAGCGTTGAAGATTTATGCATAGCGTTATCTAAACAGAAATCATCTGCTAGTTACCACGTCGAGGAAAATGACTTTCTTTTCGAGCAATTGTAGAAATGGATGTCCTACATGAACATTTGCATAAAACCATTACCAATTTCATAATATCCTTTTGAAAAACTAGTTGTAAGAAAACGTGAAGAGGAATTATACAACTTTATTTGTTCATGAAAATTTCTGATAAATGAATATGGTTATGTTAAATGTATCACCAAATGGAGGAAAATTACTTCATTTTCGAGCAATTGTTGGAATGGAAGTCCTACATGAACATTTGGTTAATACTAGAATCAATCCTGAATTCTTTGAAAAAGTACTTATTTAATTTATATGAATTCTTGAGAATCCTAGGATATATTCAATGAATGTCAAACATCGATAAGCACCACTTGAGGGTAGAAGTAGTACTTAAGGAAGGAAGTTTGATACAAAAAATGATTGACAATTTAAATGTATCACCCTGTATGTTTATGGATGTACCTCTATAAATATATTTCTATATCTATATTGTTTTCGTTTTGGAGAGGATTCTAGTAAGTTCACACAGCCGCATTCCGACGTGAAAGGAAAACATATCGAAATCTCGCGCCGAAGGTTCAGGCCGGCTCGGCTCTCTCGAATGCGCCTTTTTCCCCGCTCTCTTATGTAACGCTTCGGAAACGTTGCACTCTCGGAGGAATGCGAAATTTTATATTGGTTGTCCAACGAACCGTGCAAATGAACCACTCAATTTTTATCAACTTCAGGAGGGAATTTTTACCCAGAGCCAAGCAACCGGCACGGCGCAAGATGTTATCGTTGATATTCCTCCAGTTTCAGTTCGCAAACCATCAAATGATGAGCCGCCATTGATCCGTACCATACATACACTGCAACATCCCGACCATCGGTCACACCGGGTAACAGTTCTGCGGCTTTTGCAGACTTAACCGAACGAAACGAATTCGGTGCATAATTGAACGACTCTGCATTCTTAACGTGCAAAAGTCAAATAGCATTTTCGAATTGAAAGAAAACGGAAAAACATCATCAAATATTCACAATTCATACGGAATTCAGTCTGCGTTTACACCACACAGCAACGCGCAAAGGCATCATATTTCAGACGTTCCTTCAAGAAATTGCTAACGGTAAATAAAAATTTACAACATTGAATTGAAATTATAAAATAATAATACTTATTGCAACAAAAACTATAAGGATAATATGGAAATACAAAGAATGAAAAAATAAAATACAATTATTGTTATTGATCCATAGGTTTTCTACGCTAAAATTAAATATTTAACTTTTATTTTATAAAACTACTGTATCTATAACAGAAGTTTTCAAACTTTTAAAACTTTGTCCCACTATAATTAAGGTAATGTACCATAGTTTCAACTCTCCTAATCTACACTTTGCGTGATATTAGACATAATGTATGTCAGTTGTACTATTTTTAAACAATTATTTCAAATTAAAATTTCACTACTTTGGTTTTAGAAAAAAATATCTTTAAATGAATATTTAAGATATTTCTTAATGGAATTACAATTAATTGGTATGTACTAATTAACAACAGTATTGGCGGCAAATGTAAATTAATACTAAATAGATTTTATTGTACTGTTTCCACAATATTTATGAAAAGTATCACGAGTTAATTTTAGGCATGTAATAAACTTGTACAAATAACATATTTCATTTATTTAAACATCATTTTTTCAGGATTTTCTTCAATGAAATATTTCATATTTTCGAGAAAAACAAAATCAAGAAAATGTTATTAAATTATCCTAATGTAAAACAATAATTTCTGTATGTAGTTTCCTTCATAAACAAGTTGAAATATTATATATTTTCAGAACTGTTATTCTATTTCAGGCTTCATGCAAATGCAATTACTTCCCTATGCTTATGTATTATTTGTTAGTTGAAATATTTAATATTTTCAGATATTTCAGAATTAATTGAAATATGCAATTTATAATATAAATCATTTCTATTTATCAGCATGTTGAAAATGTTTATATTTTTAGCAATATCATTCATTTTCAGGAAAACGTAATTGATTTTTTTTATGAAATATCCAACAAACGTAATTGATTTTTTTATGAAATATCCAATTTATGAAAATAAATTGTCAATCATTTTTTGTATCAAACTTCCTTCTTTAAGTACTACTTCTACCCCCAAGTGGTGCTTATCGATTTTTGGAAACCATTGGATATATCCTAGGATTCTCAAGAATCAATATAAATTAAATAATTTTCACTGTTAATTACATTTTGGGAGCAAATTTTTTGCAATGATGTTTAGAATATATCACTTCAGATATTCACTAAATCACCATGTCGTTGTAAACAATTGTTTGCAATCGTTGCCTATAGACAACTAATCCATTGAAGACTGTTTGTTAGGAATCGATTTTTAGGTCTGAAACACTGAAAATGCCCTGAAAGAAACCTGTGTTGCAACTGGAACTCGAACCGAGGACCTTTAAGATGTAGTCAGGCGACTGTAACCATACGGTTATGAGTCTCTTTTTAATTACATAAAACTGTTTAATGTAGATTTGATGATATAATCAGAGAATATGTGAAGTTTATTACTGTGAATTACGTCCCATGGGAAAGAGTCAATTTACGCGTTTGAAAATTGATGA
>JAFMTC010007057.1:31616-44097 GCA_018845635.1 Nicrophorus orbicollis | reverse complement strand
TGTGATGCTAGGTGTTAACTGTTCACTAGGTAAAGACGAACTGATTATGTACAAAAAATGTCAACGACTTATATAGCATTTTTCGAGTAACCCGGGTGGTGGGGGCAAAACCTACCCCAATGTCCTTTTTAATGATATTTCTTTGAATTTTTATTATACCTGACTTGAGGCCAGGTAGGTATTTCGATGTTTAAAACTTACAAAATATGAATTAAAGTCTTTTAAAAATACATGCAATTAAAACACAAAATGTATAAATTAACTTTGAATAAAATATGGTTTAGATATATTAGAAAACAGAAATTACAAATAATAGAAAAAAATAGTAGAAGTACATTAATTGACATGCCTCTTCACTCACCGAAATAAACAAATGCTTATTTCGATAATATTTTAATTAATGTAATTTCCTCTTTTCTAATACACCTAAACTATATCTTGTTTAAAGTTCATTTATAAATTTTCTGTTTTAATTGCATGTATTTTTACAAAATTCATATTTTGTAATTTTTGCACAAAGTTTTAAAGAACGAAAAACCTATTTTATTGAATACAAATCTAGGCTAGTAAATCTGTTTTAACTAAAATACATTGCATATTGTTATTGGAGAAAAGGCGGAGCGGAGATATTAAGAAAAAAATATTTATCAAGGCGTAATTTTGTTAAATAAAACTCTTGTTTTTCCATCATTGTACTATTATATTTAATATAATTATAAATAAATAATATTTTTAACATGAAATACTTTTTTATTCCAAAACATATTTGAAATCTTTACAATATTTGCTTGCTTGTTTAAAAATAAGTATAAGAAACAGCAGCAATTTAAATTTTACCAATTTAGAAATTCTATACTATTCAATAATAAAAACTAACAAAAATCAACCTAAAAAATATGTCGAAACGTAAAACGATTCTATAACTCATCTAACAAACAACTTTTATTTATTATTTAAGTCTACAAATTTTATAATTATAAAAAAAATATGTGTTTCAATAAATTTCAGATCTATTGTTATTTTCTAGAGAAATTGCGTTTGCTATACAATAAATCATGGAATATGTACCCCAATAACCAATAGTAATGTTTATAGATTGAAAAAGAAAGTTACGACAACGAAAATCATAGCGATCGTGTATCAGAGGTGGAATCCGAAAGGGAGAACAATAATGGGGCAATAAAAGAAAAGAAATAAGTTTTATTGAACATCGTATTTTGATGAATTGGTAACGGACAAAATATTTCTGTACCACAAATGTATATTATAAAGCTCGGATTAAATCAATCGGAAAGTTTATAGAAACGGACTTAAATGTGTGATAATGACGATGATAACTTTTGAAGAAGCTCTACGGGAAAACTTTATGCTCGGAGAAGTGCTTTTGTCTCCTGTACGTGGCATAAATCGTTGGTCGCCTCAGAACCCTCTCTTTTTCACTAATCCTGGAATTCAAAAGGCGACAGGCACTGTCTTTGTAAACTCATACGTGAAAGTGTTTAAGGATTATGCTGAGAATTGACAGGATCTCGAAGTTTAGTAAGGGCTCTCTAATGTGACCTTTCTGTCACCTTTAAGAGAATAACAATGGTTACTGCATATTATAGCATGGCCACTCATTGTTAATTCATGTTTAACATATGTTTATATAAAAGCCAAGTGTACTCCGAATTTAATAATCAACCGTGTGATATACTTTATTAAACTGTAACTGAGAATCTAAATTATTATCTAAAGCATGGTTATATTACAAATTTATAGCTACAACAAAAATCACAATACATTAAAAATTAAGAAATCTTTTCTATTATTGATTGTGATGTTAAAAGTAGTTCGAATCAAATATTTCGATTATTTTGTAAAATTGGAAATATCCAGCAATAAATCAACAAATTGTACTTTTTTTTCTCATCCACTTAAAAGTTGTTATGAACATCCTCTAGTATAGTAGTAGTGAACGTTGGACGTATTTGTGAATTGGTAAATTTATTTATGTTGACAAATATATGTGTTGTTCTGCAATGAACTATATACATAAGTACTTATCGGATTAACACATTAGAGATGATTTGAACCTGTAAGTTCTATGTAATCCTTCAAATAGCCTTTCATAGACCGCAATGGGGTTTAAGCCCATTGAATTTCGCGATTGTTGCCACAAATAGTAAATCTAGAGTTTGTGCAAATTTCTCATCAATAAACTTTACTACATAATAACTTATTGTTATATGATACAAGACATTTAACATAACTGAATGAAACAATAAATTGTACTTCAAATTATCAAATAATCAATCTTAATTTTGAATAGATTTTTTCATATTTTTTTTATAGAAAAACTATGTATTTCTTTGTATGAAAGAAGTCTCTTTTGTCTCCAGAAATACTAAATCTACAGCTTTTTTGCCAAATTATCACCAACTTTATTACTTTATAAATTATAATTATATGTTGCAAGACGTTTCTTCAAAACGTAACTTTTGTCTTCTTATTTCGTCTTATAAATATTGTCAATTGCTTTTATATTTAGCTAGACATGTAACAAAATTAACGGTAGACATTATTTTGTTTGTGAAAAAGTTTACAAAAATTAATGAAAAATGCTATTTTATTAACTAATTGTTATTTGAAGTAATATAAATTGTTTGCAATTTACTTTGAAAATATCACAATCGACACAAACAAAAATATGTTATAGATAAATGTTAATATTTATTAAACAAATATTAACATTTACTTTTATAATTAGCTTAATTTACTCAAATGTTGCAAAATGAATTATTTTGTCAGGGAACAGAAATATTGATAAGTATAGATTTGGATTAGAAAGGTTCAAAGTTTTCCAAAGGAAAACACTATTTGATTAAGTAATTATTAATTGATGACACATAAATAGTTTTTATTTGGTTTGAAAATATGAACACCAATGCAAACAAAAATATATTATAGATTTCATCCTCCTTCTTCTGGAGGAAATGCAGGTACTTGTCAAAACATGCATGAAGATTGTTTCACCATGCTTTCTATTTATCCAGTGAACAATTTCCCTTATAGTCCAGGCTCATTTCTCTGAATTTTGTCATTTCTCCTGCCACCTTAGCATTAGTCTATCTCTTGCATCGGTTTTGCTCGTCCTGATAGGTGGTACTCCTGCTATTACTTGCACAGCAACTCTTGAGATTGTTCGGTATGCACTGCATATCATGATAGCACATTTCCGCTGGACCATTTCAAACAATCTCCTGAAGCTTTTCACCGTCATCGCTTCTTCCCATACGGGGGCATTATTGATTGCGCCTCTAGCACTCTTTTTTTACTCGGTTTCGGTCCTCCGTTATTTAATATCAGTCTGCATATAGTTGTAGTAGTCTGTGCTGCATGAAGAGCTACTACCCTGATGTGTTGCGCATAGGTAAGGCTGCAGTCGATGTATATCTCTCATTGATGGTTTTCTTAGGTGTTATGTTTATGCCCGATACTCTGAAATGATTTGTGCTGACTTTCCTTCTTCAAATTGGCAATGCCGCTTCTGTCTTCTCTGGCGCAATTGCTAAACCTCTCTTTGACATCCACTCTTGACTATTACGTATAGCCAAATTTCCCTTTTCCATGAGCTCCTCTTCTGTTTTTGCCATAGCTACTACTGTCAGATCATCCGCATAACTGATTATTGTTACGTCTGCCGGGTGATCTATGATTAAAACACCGTCGTAAGCTAGGTTCCACAATTGGGGGCCTAGGACAGAGCCCTGCGGAACTCTGCTGTTTATAGACATTTCTGCTTCTCCCTGGGCGCTCTCGATTTTATTAAGCGATTTCTGAGGTAGCTTCTTACTATGTAGCATAAATATTTGTCAATTCTCATTTTCGTTGTTGCTTCTATGATGGTTTTCCTCTGAGTTAAATGCGAAAATAAAACGTAACTCAGTTGAATAAATGTTAACATTCATTTTTGCTTCATTTTGTTTGAAAATAGAAAAGAAAACATTCGAAAAGTTTACCAAAGGACATGCTAAACACTATTTTATTGCGTAATTGTTAATTGAAGTCATATAAATTGTTTGTATCCAGTTTGAAAAGTGATGCAAACAAAAACATTTTATAGATTCCGAACAAAACTGACAAAGTTGACGTTAATACAGGGATTGAAATTGCAAAAAAAAATAGGATGCATCCCGCTGGGTTCGCCGATCTATTGACGAGGGTCGACAGATACAAGTGATATTCGGCCTCTCTCCAAGGATAATAAATGTCAGGGCTAATTTGTTCAGCAATTCGTTGTATCGCAGTAATTACACGACAATCGATCCGGATCAGCATTTTCAATTATGTAACATGACCATTTGCATGGCAAATGATTTGAAAAGAATTTTAAAAATTTCCAAAAGAAAAATGCATCGCATTTACATCGAATCAAACGTTTCTGCATTACGCAGTTACGAGTTTCCATTCGGCATATTGAAATTTCCCCATTGTAATGTAATATCATTTCAATAAAAAAAAACTCGTTGGAGGCAGAGTATCAGATTTTAATGGCGACGGAGACGATATCCCTAATTGGAGTCTCTTTCATCGATACCTAAATTACATTTGAAGAGATCCTCTCGTTTTGCGTATTTCTCTTTTTTTGTTGCGCATATCCGAAGGATGAAACGTGACGAAGAACAAAGGGCTCTCTTTATAGTTTGATCGTCTCTGCAAAAGGGGTGATATTAAATTGGATTTAATTAAAACAACAGGTACAATCCGCAAGAATTGTGAGCGTATTTGCGCAAACGACGTGAAATGCATTATGTCACCGACGAACATTGAAAATGCAACACAAATAAATGAATATAAGCCAAAATCGATTCGAATCACAATTCCTATTTATTTTGTTCGTTCGTTCCGCTATTAATTGAAAAATATTGAACCGGACAAAAGGAATAATTGATTTGGGATCAAATGGGCATAAATGGAAATTGTTTATAGCGCGTTTTTCATCTTTTCATTCGTTCGTTGCCGTTTTTTTTTTTCAGTTCTGACTGTGCCGTTTTTCATGCATCCGCAGGGTCGTTTCGTTTCACTTAATCCTTGCCGTTCGATTAAACAACAACAGTATCAACAACAACAACAATAACAAAAATGGAAATCTGCATGCGATCCCCTAATGCTCTGGGTTTAGTCGAATATTATATGTGTGTGTGTGTGTGGGGGGGTGGGCAAGGATCGATCCCTTTTCCGTTCATCCCACCCCCCTGGGGCGTTAATCGCATCTGCTTTCGTCCACTCTATGGCTTAGCGCGATATTTATTGAATCAATTCGATTTGGCTTTCAATTGTTGTTGCGTTTTTTTCTTTCGTTTTTTTTTTGTTATAGTCCGAAAACATTTATATTAATTTTCGAAATTGGATTTGCGAATGTACGGCCATCAATAACGACGCACGTTTCCGAAATACCGGAATAATTAATAATATGGTCGATGTTCTGAAAGGAAGGGTCTGCAAATGACGTACGGAAATAATTCGATGTGTTAACTCTCATTAAGTGTATTAATCCTAATTTTGTAATTGATGTTACTTATTAGTTTTGATGTTTATATTAATGCAGTTTCGTAGATAACTGAGTTTTAGAATAATAACTAAATAACAAAACAGATGCATATGAAACTTAACATATAGCATTGAAACTATTCGAAATATTCATGCTTATGTAAATTTTCTAAAACTTTCAATTATATTTTAAACATTTAAGAATTCGCTACGTAAAATTTGTAATAGTTACCCAAGAGTTACCCTAAATAAACAGTTTATACTTTTAACGTGCAACCAGACATACACATATGTTTAAAAGTACAAATAAACAGTTTATACTGATTAAAAACAGCACCTTTCGCACTAGATTTTTGTGACGCAGTTACTCTTAACCACTTTTTACCCCTAAATAAATAGTTTATACTTTTAACGTGCAACCAGACATACACATATGTGAAAGCATAAATAAACAGTTTATACTGTTAAACACGTGTGCATGTCTGGTTGCACGATATTCACAAAATGTCTATTTGGACATTAGGTAAATCGGAACTTGTAAATATAGAATGAAATTATAAGAACATTTTCGTTGCGAAATAAATCTTTCTGTTTATTTTTCGTCAAATTTATTTGTTTATTGTCGAAATATGACAAATTACAAATAATATAAATAAATGACAAAAAAATATATACAATTTATAGTTTGAAAATTTGTATTATTGTAATCGAAATTTAGACTTTGAAATTTGCAAAAATTACTATTACAAATATAATATAATACATTCATTATATGCACTACTAACCTCCAACGTTTCAATTCAACTTTCAGTAATAACACTATTTGAAACATTGATGAAAACATCAAAAAATATAACTTTAAATTTCATAATAAGAATGGACAATTTACTACATAAAATTTGTAATAGTTACAATAAATTCAATATATACACAACAATCTTTCTATTTTGACTTCCAACGTTTCAATGAAACTTTTGGTAATAAGACTATTTGAAACATTGATGAAAACATAAAAAAGATACCTTTAAATTTCATAATAAAAACGGACAATTTACTACATAAGATTTGTAATTGTTAGAATTAATTAATTACATACAAAAAATCTTTATATTTTCACCATTAATTTAAATACGAAATTAAACTTTTACTATTTATATTGAGATATTCATGAAAATGTAATGACACTCCATTTTCTAAGATCCTCAAAATTATTTAAAAAAAATTGACAATTTACTACGTAAAATCTGTAATAGTTGGAAAAAATTCAATTGATACACTATATTTGTTATAATTTCATCTATAATTATAATATTAATCAAAGTTTAGAGTATTAACAGATTTAGAAATATTCATGTAAATGTAATGACATTCCATTTTCGAAGAATTTTGTATTTTATTAAAAAAAAAATGACAATTTAGTACGTAAAATCTGTAATAGTTATAATATATTCATTAAATACACTACAATTTTAATATATTCACCTTTAATTTGAATGAGAATTTAAACTTTTACTATTTAGAATTTTCGAGATATACGTGAAAATGTAAATACACTTCATTTTCTATGATTTTCTATTTAATATTTAAAATTTGAAAACTTACTATGTCAAATTAGTAATATTTATAATTAAATCAATTCTTACGTATTCATCTTTAATTTGAATATTAAACGAAGCATGTAATTTTAATACTTTTCGAGATTTTTTTAAATATGTTCCATCAAATTTAGATTGAATTTTTTAAATTTTAAATATATCAGTTTACATTAGATATATCAGAAGTAATATGTATTGCATTTCCATTAGAAAATGCAGTTTATTATTCTTTTTTATTATCCATTACTTTTATCTGCTTATTTTTTACTTTATCTGGTTGTTATATATAATTTATTTATTGTTCAACAAACATGAAATGTTTATATGAATTTATGTCATGAATAATATGCGGAAATAATATAAAATATTCATTTTTCTGCTTAAGTTTTCTTTTTATAGATGAAAATGTTATACATGAATTTACCGGCTGAGTGGTCAGTAGATACAGCATGTAGGAATACCTCAGTGGAAGGAATTTTTAAACTATTTCATAACATACTTTCATAACATACACGGATCGCACTAGCTTTTACATGGAATAACAAAATAATATATGAAATGTAGAAGCATTTCATACATCATTTTATACTTGTTGAATTTTGTTATTCTATAGAACAACGCATTACAATATTTGATGGGTTTCTGGGGTTACCGGGAAATTTAATGATTTGCATATATTTTCAACTTTGACAGTAAACTACAGGAAAACCGCAATATACACAAAAAAACTTAATACAGCATTGGAAATCCTGATTATTTAGCTTTAATATGAATACTCTCTCATAGTTGTGTCTTTCGTTGTTACTGAGAAAATGAATAATTTGTAAAGACACTCGATTTTTTATGCTTAAAATAATATTGTTTCCAATTTGTTACTATATTACAGGAAAACTGTGATAGACATAAAATAGCATTGGAAAGCCTATTCATAATCCAATCTTTTGTGGTTTCTGATAAAAGTATTTGATCTTTTCCATGCTTATTGCTATAACGTAAAATAGCATCGAAAATATTAGACATATTGAAAACCGTAATATTGAAACTAAAAAAGATAATAATATACTATTAGATATTTCATAAAAAGACTTATTTTATAGTCATGAAACTATATATTTACCATACGTTCATTGCAAATCTATAGTTTCATTAAGTTCTTCAGTATTTATGATGAGAAATAAACCGAAGAGTTTCTTTTGAAATATTGAAGTGTGTAATCCCATAAAGTATTTGTAATTTACACAAATGACAGGACAATTTCACTTATGAAATTCACTTATATAAAATTGTAAATTCAGATCTTTCATAAAAATGAATTAAAGGTATTTTCAACTTTGTATTTGTAATTTGTACAAATTACAGGATAGTTATTATGTAAAAAGCATTGTAAATACGAACAGTGAATAAAGAATTCAAAGAATAGTTTTTATGCATTCTAATCAATAAAATATAGATTAGGTATTTATAACCCATTCATAATCGTACAATGGATTTATTTTATTCCACTATTCATTGAAAATATTTAGCTGAATTCAAAAAATATTTTTGGATGAAAATGTATATTTTTGTTACAATGCCTTTTTTAGACAAAACAAAATTTAATATATAAATTTATGATTAAAATAAAATTTCAATGGAATACTTTATTTAGAAATCGCAACTAATTTATAATTTCAATTGTTCATATTTTAATTAGAGCATGAAATTACCTTCTGTCTGTAAATTATTTATATAGAAATCGTAATTTTCTACGTAGAAATTATCTAGCGTAAATTTTAATTCAATTACCTGCTAACTATAAATAATGTGTTTAAAATATTACGAAAATTGGATGCAACACCTTCCCCGTACTCCAGAGATCGTGTAATCCTCACGGGATGAGCAACCTCGCATTCTCAACACAAATTGGGTTACTAACTTCGGAAGTGTATAATTGGCAATTTGATTATTTCCCCTATGCGACTATCCAGAAAATATTTACATAATAAACAGTATTGATGCAAATTAGTTGTTAGTTAAAATAACACTTTCCTCCAGATATAATTAACACTTGTCCAACGCCTCAATTTGCAGTAATAATACAAACTGAATTTTCGAATTTTTTCAACGTTTTATATAACTTTCATCATCAAATGGTGAACAAATAATATAGTTTTTGTATCTTATTCCAGGAGGAATAGTAACTCCGTTTTTTATGTGGAGATAGTTAGGAAAAGTATTAAATTATAAACTTGTTCATGTCATGAAAATTTAGTAAACTTTCCCTATATTTTGGTAATGAATATTTTACATTTACAACTAAATAGTACAATAGTATAATTTACAATAGAAAGTCTCTTTAATATACAATAAAGGTTGTGTAAAATAACATTGAAAATACATTGTCTATGATAATCAATAGTAGTACTCACATTTATACGCTTCGTAAAGCAAATTATAGCATATTATTATATAATAATTACAGCTCATCCGCCAACATATTGACGTTATTCGAACTGAACTAAAGTTCTTCGGGAAAACTCGTCTGAAAGCATTTTTTTGTGTGTTTGCTGTGAGAATGTTGCGGTTTAATTTAATTTAAACTTTATGTAATTTCCGAACCAACCCAAAGCCAACTTCCCGTGGGATAATTATTTTTACTTTTTGCACTTTGAAATTATGATCTAAATAAAAACTAGAGGTCGGATCGTGATTAAAATTGAGTTGCGTCGATGCGGATGACTTGTGTAGTTCGTAGGATTAAGCCAGTTGTGGGCTTAATTTGGCGGAAGTGAAATAAATCCACCGGCCAACTTGTTCCTCCTCCCTCCCAACCCCTCCACGACTTCCACTTCCGGCCGATTATCGCGACGTCGACCGTTTCAATTCGAACTAATCTTTATATCTCGATCGGAAATCGACCGGATTCCTCCTTCCGGTCGGCCGATCAAATTTATCAGGGAACGAAACTTCGATTATGCACTCGAATGATTGTTTTATGTTCTGGTAACGCCTGGTCACCGAAAACTTGCTTTTCCAACAACTTCGACTCGCGATAATTATTCAATCGAAAATTTGACTTGAATGGAATTGGATATAGGAAAACGTAAGTGTATTGATGTAAATTGCAGTTTATTTGGTTGGCAACAAAATTGCAGTGAATTACAGAGAAACGGCTCAAAGCACAGCAATAAACTGTTGTGCATTACATTCCTCAATCATTCAAGATTCAAAAACAACTTTTAGATCAATTCTATCTATTATATTTTTCGAAAAATCGATAAAATATGACGACACTACTTTTTTAGCCGTTCATTTTTCATTTGTTTATTTTTGATAGCGAATTACAGCCAAATGGTTCAACACACAATATTCATTACATTCCCCAATTATCCAACTTTCATAAGCGGATCAATTATCGGATCAATTCTATCTATTATAGTTTGCGAGAAAATCGTTGAAACGTGAAGACACTGCTTTTTCGGCAATTATTTTGTCATATTTGACAGAGAATTACAGCCAAACGGCTCAAGACATAGGAATAAATTAATATGCGTTACATTCCCCAATTATATAACTTTCATAAGCATATTTCGGATCAATTCTATCTATAATAGTTTTCGAGAAAATCGCTGAAACGTGAAGACACTGCTTTTTTGGCAATTATTTTTTCATTTTTGACAGAGAATTACAGCCAAACGGCTCAAAGCAGAGCTATAAACTGTTGTGCATTATATTCCCCAATCATTCGAGATTCATAAACAACTTTTAAATCAATTCTATCTATTATATTTTTCGAAAAATCGATAAAATATGACGACACTACTTTTTTAGCCGTTCGATTTTCATTTGTTTATTTTTGATAGCGAATTACACTCAAACGGTTCAACGCACAATATTTATTACATTCCCCAATTATCCAACTTTCATAAGCATCTTTAGGATCAATTTTATCTATTATAGTTTTCGAGAAAATCGCTGAAACGCGAAGATACTGATTTTTCAGCAATTAATTTATCATTTTTGACAGAGAATTACAGCGAAATGGCTAAAGACACAGCAAAAAATTAACATGCGTTACATTTCCCAATTATATAGCTTTCATAATCATATTTCGGATCAATTCTATCTATAATAGTTTTCGAGAAAATCGCTGAATCGTGAAGACACTGCTTTTTCGGCAGTTAATTTTTCATTGCTTCGTTTTTTGGCAGCGATTTACTGACAAACGGTTCAAAAATTTTGTCTGTTTTAGTCAATGTTATCGTAATAATAATGATTGTGGAATATTTAAAGATAGATTTCTGAATATTTGATAGTGTTCTTTTTTGTGTAAATTTCGAAGGGAAATCCCTTCTGTTTGCTTCCTCCGGCATGTTGATTCGCGCGTCGAGTGAATGGATGAGGGTCTTGTAGCAATAACCATGCACCTTGGAGCGAATCTTATCAGCGCGTTCAAATCTAAGATTAATTAAAGTTTTAATTAAAGCTCACGAGATGATCATTAGTTTGCCCTGCCGCCGTGAATATATCCTCTGCTCTCCATCTCCTTCACTCCGCACTCCCACTCCTCCCCCACCCAACATGCATCGTAGCATCACCTCCAGATCGTAACTTGCAGCGAAGTTTTCCACAGAGGGTGAAAATAAAAATGGACGAGTGGTTCACGCGGTTTTTCTTTGTATTTAGTTCGCCCTTGCTGTTGTTCTTGCGGTTTCGGTCCGTTGATTTTGTTGGTCTGCGGTTCCTTTTAGGTGGTCGATGTGGGACGATATTTTTTGGACTAGTGCCCGATTAGCGGCTCGGAACAAGCACACTTTACGATTGCCCGGAAGTGCAGAGATATAGCCCCCCCAGAACACACATTCGTTCTTTTATGATGTGCTTATCCCCATCTCAGTCTCACCCTCATTTCTCGGATTTATCGATGCGGAAGTTGCCGTTGGATGGTGAAAATGATCTAATTACGCTTTCTATGCAACCCTGTCGTCATTCGATTAACCAGGGTGCTCGTATATACGCAATTTCTTGCGTAATTGCACTAAATATCAGCCAAACGTTTGCATCATCTTGTCTGATTTAAATGGCATCCGTTTATGGCATTGAATCGATGCCAAGTCGCGTTTACCGGTATTTCGACACATTTATGTATAAGATCGGTCGACAGTGTTTGCAGAAGCCAGGAAACGTGTCACGAAAATACTAAATTAATTAGGAAGTTTGCAAAACGAACTGGAGCTTCTCTAACGCGGAATCAATTTGTTAGAGTAAAACCACTTAAATTCACCTCCCGGTTCACTGCTAATTAGAAACAACAACTTTGGAACTTTCGAAATTAAAAAACTATCCTGCAAATAAACTTCTATTTTTTTTGGGGG
>JAFMTC010007057.1:0-31582 GCA_018845635.1 Nicrophorus orbicollis | reverse complement strand
TACAGTTGCGGTCTCATTTCACATCAAAAAATAAAGAAAATTTTTCTATCAACTTTTCTTTCGAAAGCAATCATGAAATTAGTAATATAGATGTTTTATATATAGTTTTACAAAGAAATGTTTCTTAAATGTTTCAATTATCAACGCTTTTCAACACAAAATTGATTGATTTCTATTATATAGTGAATAGATAATAAAATTATGTTTCATTAATTATCATTTTGTTGAGTAACTCTTAATTAGTGCACATGCTTTTTTTAAATCCGAAAATTCTACTTTAAGACAATAAAGCTTAAAACATTAACTTAATACTTCTAATATCTTTAATAGAAATACTAAAAAACGTCTTCTACACAGCTTCAAACAATGTACAGTAAATTTCATATTATTGTAATTAACGTTGCTAATTAAATACATTTTTTATAAGAGTTTAATAACTTAAGGAAAGATCATTTCTTTTAAAAGAATAGATACATTTATCAAAAAAGATCACATTGGATGATAAAATAACAAACGTAAAGCACAATTTGTTTTTTTTTGTAAGACGTGTTACGTCAAATGTCTTTTCTTTTCTTTTGTAAATTTCAAGAAGTTTTAGTAGAAATAATGCTGGAAAGAATGCGAACAATGTTTCATGATTTCTTTAGAGCCTCGTAAACCCCACGTTGCACATCCATTTATAACAGAGACTGGCCACCAGCCACTATATAACAAATGCTAGTTCTAGATTATTTTCTTTGCTGTTTTCAGTCCATTTTGTGTATGAAAATAACAGTTTTCTCATGAAAAAATAAGAAATATGGAAAAAAATACATTATATACCAATATAAATGATTATATTTACTGAAAATGAAATTAATTTATAAAAAAAACATATTGTAACAGCCCTTCATGCAGTCAGATTACGGGATATACAAATATGAAATAATGGGAACCACTTCTTTTTATACTAAAAGTAGAAACTTATACATATATACAATGACCAGGCACTTGACCCTTTAGGACTAGACGAAGGGCAGTATATCTGGCTAAGCCCCGAAGCCTTCGACTTTCAAAAATAGTAACAACTATCAATAAACAGGATCGCAACTTAACACTTTTCTATCTACCACTTTGCACTTTTCATTTCTTCTCCTCTACATTTCTTTTTTTACGTACAAATACTTTTAAAATTTTTACAACATTACAATATTCAACACAGTTATAATAAAATTCGCTTTGCAGCAATGGACATTATTTTGTTTGTTTCTTTATATTTCGTTTTTCTTCATTTTTATTATGTTAAGTTTAAAAAAAAAAGATTGTCGTATTAAGTATTAAAAAATAAAATATAACACTGTTGCTGTAAAGGGTTATAGACGATATATTAACAAATTTTATAAAAATATAGGCTTTATATATAGTTTTTTTCATTATTTTAATTAGCATATTCATCTATATAAATTCCCAATCAAATTTTGTATTTGATTAGTTTAGTACACATTTTCTGTGTTTTTAGTGTAAGAAATATATATTTCTATTGAAAACAATGTGGATGATTATTTATCAATTAAATTTATTGTATTTTCCGCCTTTTATCTAACTACGAATCATATACAATAATTTATTTAATTCAATTAAATCATGTGCATTTCCACTCGTTATTCCAACAATTCATGCACGTATTCGTCCTTTTTTGCCATAAACGTATTGTTGAAATCAATAAACAAATAATTCAATTCATTGAGTATATACAATTAAATCCATGAAAAGCATATTTACATTTATAATATATTATCTCCTAAGGCATAAATATATATGATTTTCCATATTTTAATGATCGTATCATATTTAATAATAATTTAATTAGATTTTT
The DNA here is from genome assembly GCA_018845635.1 of Nicrophorus orbicollis. Classification (NCBI taxonomy): domain Eukaryota; kingdom Metazoa; phylum Arthropoda; class Insecta; order Coleoptera; family Silphidae; genus Nicrophorus; species Nicrophorus orbicollis. Next base: position 29,727 of record JAFMTC010007057.1, on the reverse strand, counting down.
TATCCTTAATTAATGTATATGATGTATTGCATGAAATTATTTCATCTAATGAAGCTCACTTTCAAATAAAGTACTTTTAAAAATAGGGATGGAATGTAAAGAAAATGAAAGAAAAAACTTAACTTCGTGTTTCTTTTAAATTTGTAAACTAGTTGAATTTTTGCTTATTACAAATGAAAATAAGTTTAAATTGGAATTGGATTGAAAAACTTTGTTCATTAAAGGAAGCTAATGATAATTTATTGTAACAACAATTACAAAAAATAAACTTGTTACAATAAAAAATATTACAAAATCTAATTCTATTTCTGCAAAATGTTATAGACCAAATACATTTTATACATTTATACTCAATATTCAACTTAATTATAATTAAATAAGCTTTGCAACAATGTAAATTATTTTATTTGTTTCTTTCTATTTCGTTTTTTCTTCATTTTTATTGTGTTAAGTTTTGCTTTAATTTTTGTTGTATAAAGTATTAAAAAATTAAATATAACGCTATTGCTGCAAAGGGCTGTAGACGATATATTAACAAGTTTAGTAAAAATAAGTTTTTTTAAAATTATTTTAATTAACATGTATTGAAATTCCTAATCATATTTTTTTAATTTGATTAGTTTAGTACACATTTGCTGCAAAAGGTTATAGACCATATGTCTTTCTGCACAAAGAAAACTATTTTCTTCAAATTATTTTGAATGTTCTAATGTAATAATTTATGTCTATTTGTTTTGCAATAAAGTTATTACTTTTCGTATAACATTACATACCTGAATATTGTAATAACTACCTAATTTGTATGTAATTTCATCGTCGACAGAGAATTTAAAGGATAATTATACGTGCGTGTTGACGTATCGCAGGGAACATCTTAGGATGTCGTAAACAGGAGGAGAATCCATTATATGTGTACTGGATTACTTGCGTTTCGTGGCGGTATTCACGAGGATTTTGTACGTGCGCGGCCTTTCGGTGCGGTTGATAATTCACACTCACGATTCGCAAATGGAACGGAAATCCAATTAGGATATGCAAATAGGAGATTTTTAGTGCGAGGAACGAGATTAGGGAAATACGTCGTGCCAACGCATTCGTGAAAATTATCAGAGAGGCAAGAAGGAGGAGGTTTGTGGATGAGAAGCATGAGCTAGGAAGAAGTAGTAGAAGTGGGCTAGGAGAATCTCGGTTGGCGTTGAGCCGTCCCCCGGAACAACTCATGTGTGACATTAAAGCCATTATGGCCCGGGGCCGGAGCCAATTTCTGCATGCAGAATTCGGGACGCTTTGAGGTGCTTGCTCAGAGATCCGAAGTCCGGGTCTTAACTCTTGGTATAACAAGCCACGCCGTGATCAATAGATGCATTCATAATTATGCAAACAAAAAACGTCTTCAACAAAGCTTCAAACTATAAATGATTACTCTTCTTATCTTTGAAAAGTATCGTTAATTAAATATTATTGATTCCTTAATTACAATTCAATTTATAAATTTTTATTTGAATTTTACTTCACTAAAAGAAATCCCATTTCTCTTACTACGCCATAATCCATAGATATATCTTTAATTATGTAAAATATCATATATCTTTAATAAAAAGTACCAAAAACGTCTTCAACCGAGATGATTACAATATACAATTACTTTTCAAATCTTCGTAAAGTATTATTAATTAAATAGTAATAATTAGTTACATGAATCAGTTTTTAATCTATTTTAACTTGGGTTTTCCTATACATTGATTTCGTATCTGTTTTATCTTTTCTTGAAATATTTTACGTCATAATCCATAGCTACATTTTTCAATTATGTAACTAAACTTCGAACATTAGCTTAATACATATCTTCCCTCAAATGTCTTCAATAAAAAGTACTAAAAAATGTCTATAACAGAGCAATGTATTGATTTCTTAATTACTATTTAATTAATCAAACTTTACTTGGATTTCCGTTTGCAGTGTTGCCATAGAAATCGTAACTATTGCGTCATAATCGTCATAATCCACAGATATATTTGTAATTATGTAACAATGCTTCAAACAATAGAAGAATATTTCTTAAATCATCAACAAAGCTTCAAGCAATAAATGATTACTTTTCATATCTTTGTAAAGTATTGTTAAATAAATAGTATTGATTGCTTAATTATAGTATAATTAAACAGTTTTAAATCCATTTTTACTTGGATTTCTCCTTTACAATGATTTCATAGAAATCGTAACTGTTCGACCCCCTCCTGAAATAACCTACATCAAAATACAAAGCTAGATTTTTACATATGTAAGTAAGCTTTGAACATTACCATAAAACTTCTCATTTCATGCCCCAAATATCTTTGATAAAAGGTATCAAAAAAACATCTTTAGCAGATCTTCAAACAATAGCTGATTACTTTTCATATCTTCGTAAACTATCGTTAATTAAGTATTATTAATTCTATAATTATCGTTTAATAATTAAATTTTTAATCAATTTTTACTTGAATTTCTATTAACAGTGTATTTATATAAATATTAACAATTTTATCTCTAACTATAAAAAATACTTCCTAATCCATTGATGTATCTTTACTATGAGATTAAGCTTCAAACATTAACTTTATACTTAAAACTAAAAACTAATTCATTACTCGATTACTTAATCCCATTACAATAAAAAAGTTTCCAATTTTATTCGCTTATAATACTTCATAAATGTTTGGAATTTACAAAAGAACAGTAAGATGTTATGCTAACCCAATTTTTTTTAAAGATTCTCACTTTTTATACAAAATTTGACTTTATATTACACATGAGTAGTACTAGTTACAATTATGTAATGTGGCACGTTGGAAAGCTTAGATATCAAGCTTTAATTAGAGTGCTTATCGATAATAGTGTCATTTATAGAAATTCTAAAAATGTATTATTTATAAAGACATTGGATTTTCGAAGCTTAAAAAAGTATGTTTTTAACTTGGTTACAGGAAAATTGTGAATTACAATTAGACCATTGGAAAACCTGATTATTCAGCTTTAATTAGACTTCTCATACAGAATTGTGCCTTTTCTACTTAACAAGAAAATGAATTATTTGTAAGGACGATCCATTTTCTTTCAATTATGATTTCAAAATTACAATGACAAAAGAGCTTTAAACAATATATGATTACTTTTAATATATTTATAAAGTATCGTTAATTAAATAGTAAAAATTAATTACTTGTAGTTTAATTAATAAGTTTTTAATCTGTTTACACAAATCTCTTCCTTATTAGTGCTTTCATAAAAAAATGTTACCGTTTTATAAGTTACTGTAATAAGCTACGTCATAATCCATATTTACACTCATAATTATGTAACTTCAAATATTAACTTAATACTTTTCGTATCTTTCCTCAAATAAAAACTAATGAATTCCTTGATTACTTAATCCCATTATAATTAATAAGTTTCCAATCGTCAACATCTAAACTCGAATCGCTTTTTCTTGGCTTTTACCGTTATCAAACCTATCACTCAGAAGCATGAAATCTCCAAGCTCGAGTTCGGCGCTAACTGCCGAAGTTCGTGCTCCGAGATGGCCTCAGACTTAGTCCCTAATTAAAATTATTAGTGTCAATTATTACTCCGATAATTTCCAACTAGGAATTGCCTCAATTAACATAAATCTGTTGTGGAAAAAAAAGAACATACGTTCTCCTCCTAACGTTTTATTGTCTCGATCTTCTCGAAGTTTTTCGCGAAATCGTCTGTTGTGTTTACTATTATTTTTTTTTATAACCGGAGGAAAGACGTTAAAACTTTTCCCCGTCTCTGAATTGTAGAAGGTTCCAACTGATTTACCTTGACCTCGGTGAGTTAACTGTGCGTGAAAATGATTCCCGTTAACTGAAACTCCTCTCAACTTCTAACTACAAACAATTTCGTGCTGTAACGCAGTTTGTTACGGGTATTTTGATCTTCGTGTTAAATTCTATAGCAATTTATATGTATGATATAGTGAGTGAGTTTTAGTCGAACAATTTGTGGATATTGTAAAGTTTGATGCATAAATTTTAAAACTTGTAATAATAATTATTATTCCAAACTCATTTGATTATATATAAAATAAGTTTCAAATAATTTCTAAAAAAAGAAATATATGTTTCTACTTTTTGAATATAATCCTGATTCGATTAGTACGAATTCATAATAGTGCGGTTTTAATTACAAAAAGTGTTGAGGAATGAAAAACAACTATCATCGTTACATACATTGTATACCCTAATTTATGTAATGATCATTTTTTCTTTCCTCTGAACTGTTTAGTTAAAAAAGTTTCGATTAGTCCAATTTCTAACAGTGAAACTGCATGATTATAAAATGATTTGTCTTTAGATTTCCAATTTGAATCTATTATTTTACAAAATCAAGTGCATTGCATAATATCAAGTTCGAAGACTTCGCTTATATTAGAAATATCTTTTTATGTTGTGGGTTAGAGGAGTTTTGAGGGTGCGGTTTTAGCTTCTGGCAAACTGCTGGAAGAGACTCTTTGTTGGTTCCCGGAGTGCAGGATCGGTATCAAAGTAACAAAATCTATGTTTACGATCCTGCATCATCATAACATCGTCCTTTCATCGCCGCAGCATTCGTATCGATTTTTAGATAATCACTCCGCTTTCATGTGGCTCTTAAAAACTTTGATTGTTGTTTACAAGCATTTAGTCTTCAAATATTTGTTAATAAGTTTAAATGTATTAATTAGAGCTTGTTGTAGTATTTGCAATAAAATAGACTTATTTTGTTTTTTCCACTCATTTATTTCTGACAAGACGTTTTTCTTGTAAAGTAAACATATTGAAACAAATTCAAGCATATATATTTTTTACGACTATGAAGGGAATCGGTCAATATCCAAGGACAAGGTTTATCGTAGATTTCGCAGAGCGAAATACATAAAAAAGGGAAAAGTTTTTTTGCCGGATGAAGGGAGGCTACGTGGAGTAAGCTCGTAGGAGACGAGGGCGCATCAATCATCCGCCATTCATTAATTGATCTCATCCAGATTTAGCAACGTTTGTTCATCACGGCTTATCGCTGTATTTCGCTTGTCAGTTTCTTCAGTTCTGTGGGGGAGAGAAAGGGATTGGAAAGAAGGGAAATATAATGTAATGTATTAATCCCGATTGCGGCAGTAAACAATACTTATACGGTATTATTTCCGACAACGGGATGGGCGCCCGTAAATCAGGGCAGAGGGGAAGGAAAACGCGACCAGCCCTCTCGGATTTATAGCGAAATATTTCATACGGCAGCATTGCCGTACTTAAGACTAAGCTGTTTCCGGAAATGCCGCTGTTCCTTTACTCTTCTCTTCTCTTTTTTTTTTCATCTTCCAGTCGCTTCCCATCTCATCGCCAGCCAACTGCACTCCAACGTACATCAAACAATCTCAACTTGCTACAAACACACACACTTCAATACACCTCATTTTATTTTATCATATTTGCTTTTTCCTTTCCTTTTTCTAGAATATGTTTAAAATTTATTAATAAATAGTAACATAACCGAGAAAATTTTAAATTTTTAAAGATTTTTTTTAATCAAATTTGATTGTAAATTTTATGTAGTAATAGTACTACAAATATATAAGATGACACATCGGAAAGCCTGGAAATGTATTTAGAGAGTTATAATAATACTGTTTTCTTATAAACATATAACCGAGAAAATGAATTATTTGTAAAGACAATCGATTTTTCATGCTCAAAAAATATTATTTCAATTTTAATACTAAATTGCAAGAACACAGTAAGAGCCACAATAAGACCGAATAGACCGTTGGAAAGCCTGATTATTCAGATTGAATTTGAATGATCATACATACTTGTGTCCTTCTTACTTACCAAGAAAATGAATTATTTGTAAAGACAATCCATTTTTCATGCTCAAAAAATATTATTTCAATTTTAATACTAAATTGCAAGAACACAGTAAGAGCCACAATAAGACCGAATAGAACGTTGGAAAGCCTGATTATTCAGATTGAATGATCATACATACTTGTGTCCTTCTTACTTACCAAGAAAATTAATTATTTGTAAAAAAAAATCATTTTTCATGCTTAAAAAAATATTTTTTTTAATTTTGACTCTAAATTACAAGAAAACCGTAAGAGCCACAATAACGCCAAACAAATCTTTGGAAAGCCTGATTACTCAGATTGAATTTGAATGCTCATACATTATTGTGCCCTTCTTACTTACCGAGAAAATGAATTATTTGTAAAGACAATCCATTTTTCATGCTGATTTTTTTTTAAATTTTGACTCTAAATTAGAAGAAAATTATAAGAGCCACAGTAATACCAAACAAATCTTTGGAAAGCCTGATTATTCAGATTGAATTTGAATGCTCATACATTATTGTCTCTTATTTACCGGGGAAATTAACAATTTGTAAAGATACCAAATTTTTCATTCTTATTATTTTTTTAAATTTTGACTCTTAATTACAGGTAAACCGTAAGAGCCACAATAACGCCGAATAGACCCTTTGAAAGTCTGATTATTCATCTTTAATTAGAATACTCACTAATTCTGTCTTTTATTGTAACTTATAAAATGAATTATTTGTAAATACAATCGATATTTGAGACTTAATAAATATTATTTCAACTTAGATACTAAATTGCAAGAATACCGTAAGAGCCACAATAAGGCCGAATAGACCGTTGGAAATCCTTATTATTCAGATTGAATTTGAATATTCATACATAATTGTGCCGTTCTTACTTACCGAGGAAATGAATAATTTGTAAAGAGAATCCATTTTTCATGCTGATGTTTTTTTTTTAATTTTGACTCTAAATTAGAAGAAAATCGCAAGAGTAACAATAACGCCAAACAAATCTTTGGGAAGCCTGATTATAAAGATTTAATTTGAATGCTCATACATAATTGTTCCTTATTTACCGAGAAAATACACAATTTGTAAAAATACCAAATTTTTCATGCTTATTTTATTTTTTTAAATTTTGACTTTGAAATTACAAGTAAACCGTAAGAGCCTCAATAACGCCGAATAGACCCTTTGAAAGCCTGATTATTCAGCTTTAATTAGAAAACTCACTCATTCTATCTTTCGTTGTTACTAATAAAATTAATTATTTGTGAACACAATCTATTTTTCGAGCTTAATAAATATTATTTCAACTTTAATACTAAATTGCAAGAATACCGTAAGAGCCATAATAAGACCGAATAGACCGTTGGAAAGAGTGATTATTCAGATTTAATTTGAATGCTCATACATAATTGTGCCCTTCTTACTTACCGAGAAAATGAATAATTTGTAAAGACATTCCATTTTTCATGCTTATTTTTTTTAAATTTTGACTCTAAATTACAAGTAAACCGTAAGAGCCACAATAACGCCGAATAGACCCTTTGAAAGCCAGATTATTCAGCTTTAATTAGAAAACTCACTCATTCTATATTTCGTTGTTACTAATAAAATTAACTATTTGTAAAGACAATCGATTTTTCGAGCTTAATAAATATTATTTCAACTTTAATACTAAATTGCAAGAATACCATACGAGCCATAATAAGACCGAATAGACCGTTCGAAAGAGTGATTATTCAGATTTAATTTAAATGCTCATACATAATGCCCTTCTTACTTACCGAGAAAATGAATAATTTGTAAAGACATTCCATTTTACATGCTGATTTTTTTTTAATTTTGACTCTAAATTACAAGTACACCGTTAGAGCTACAATAACGCCGAATAGACTCTTTGAAAGCCTGATTATTCAGCTTTAATTAGAATACTTACTCATAATTAAGTCTTTCGTTGTTACTGAAAAATTGAATTATTTGTAAAGATACTCAATTTTTGAGGCTTTTTTTTTTTGATATATTCTACGAAGTTTTCTTTCGTAAGTAATTTATATTACTCATATAACAGTTGTTGCAATATAAAGAATTATTTACAGCAAAACCAATTCAGTCGAAAATTGATACGTATTTGTAAACGAAATGCCCGTTCCAACGGATCGTTATCTATCCGATGAAGGGATTTTAATCAATTATTTAATAACATTTAAATGAAACGGAGGCCAGAGGAGCGTGTAGGCAATTGATGCGATCGAATGGACAGCGGCCGTTAAATTGCTGAAGTGCCCTGAAACGCGGTTATTACGCGGGCAATAAAAATTAGGAGCACAGGTGCGGGCGGCGCAAAGCCTTTACCTGGTTCGCTTTAAAACGGCTTTAACAAGTCAATTATATTGGATGGGCTTTGGCCGGGCGCGTGATCGATAAACCGATTTCGGGCCCGCACCGGCACCGCACCTCGGTAAATACAAATTACGTAATGTTGACTCGATGGCGAGAAAAAAAAAGCATAGATATGGAATGTTGAATTTGATGCTATATTCTCATATTTTTTCATGAGAACTATTCCTGAAGTATTGTCTCATTTTTCATGAGGATTTGAAAGAGTTTTTGATCAATACAAAATTATGAAATTTGCATTGTACTTTTTACTTATAGTTTCATAATATATTGAATTACAGTTACAGTAAGTCTTGGAAATCATTATATTTTGGATCTTCTCAATCTTTGAGAGTTTACGAAAACATGGCTTTTTTTTGTTCCGAGAAGAGGAAAACCTTCCAAAGGGACCACGGTGGATTCGTGATACTGTGGGATTTTTACCCACTAAAAACCTCTCCTCTTCTTCATCAGCATCTAGGTCCTGTTAAATGTTATTACTCTGAAATGTTGATTGTCTTACCTGTTCAGTATTGGCTTCCACTGCCATTTTCTTCATTAGCTCTCTCCATCCTCCTCTGGTCTTCTTCCTTGGTAGAGAGTATGTCTGACGCATAGCCTGTTATTATCTGCCAGCTGTCACCGCTCTTAAGCATTTCGCTGACCAAGTTGCATAGCGTTAGAACCGCCCCGAGACATGCTTCAGCTACGTGCTTCTTTGCAGCCCATCTGCGGCAGCTGAATAACGTGTGCTCCGGGCTATCATTCTCCTCGCAGTACCAGCACTTTTCATCTTCCTTCTTCTGTATGAAATGCAGGTACTTTCCGAAACATCCGTGCCCAGAAAGCGCCTGGGTCAGATGGAAGGATGTTCCTCCATGCTTTCGATTTATCCAGGGGTCGATTACAGGGATGAGTCTTCTGGTCCAGGCTCCTTTCTCTGAGTTTTGCCATTTCTCCTGCCATCTTAGCATTAGTCTACGAAAACATGGCTTAAGAATGTGAATCGTGTTGTGAGAAATTCGTACAATTTTCTTTTCCAAGTAGATTCAAAGCCTCGTATTAGAAGACTAGAATCAATTGATTAATCTTATGAATTATAAAATCTAATTCATGAATTTCACGAATTTGCGCAGGAAATGGTCGTCATTTTCTCGTTTCGATTTTCCATCTCTCTGTTTGTCTCCATAAAGTGAAGCTGGATGAGAACCATTCAGGTTTAATTAGCGAATATCTCAGAGCGTCGAGCGTCGGAGAGTAATTAAAAGTGGGTCGTCGCAGGACGGGGCGGGGCGCGGCGCTTCCGATTTAAGACTGTTTCGAAACGGGGGATGATAGCAGTAAAAGTAGTGGTAGGTGTTGCTGGCACACCGGAGCCCTCCCTTCTATTTCATCACCTCACATTATATGCAACGTTATGTGTGCCATTACGTCCTGTACTTTACGAGCAGAGAGAGGATCGCGGATTGCAATTGCCGGTTCGGAAATATAACTTAAATGGAAATACATGCGTTTTGTGTACGCTTTAATTTAATTCCATACAGTGTTTGCCCTACTTCGAATGGGAACGACTCTGCAGCTTTAGCGAAATATTACGGACCTAACTAAAACATTTTGGTCTTCTCCAAATTATTTGCGACGAAGATATTTTACTGCTTAGTCTTCTCTTACGGGGATATAATAATAAAAGATCTAATGAAACGATTGCATTTATGCTATAAACCAGCCCTGCAAGAGTTATATAAGCAGCTAAATTAAATTAACGAAATGAGCAGTGCGATGATAAAACCAGCAATTTTCTGGCTAAATTATTATTTAAAAATAAAGTAGTTATACAAAATATTATTATTTTCAGGCTAAAAGTCAACTATTTACAACAATAACTATAGTAAATAACTTTATGATTCATCTATATTTTCACTATAATAATTTAAGCTGATAATTCAGTTTAAAATGTCTGTCTACTACTACTTTTTCTTAAAGCAAAAAGCGCACAAATTATTGGTTATACTCTTCATATAGTTAACACTCTTTTTTCGTATTTCGTAATTAGTACAGTTTTAAACAATCTGAGAGTGTCGAAGCTCACAGTACTCAAGAGACAAAATAATTCAAAACTTTTCTCTCATATTTCTCAATTAGTACGGTTTCAAACAGTCCGGGATACTGAGGAAGATCATAATACACACGAAACTTTAAAAAATATAGAGTTTGATTCAAATCTCTCGTTTTTTTAAATAATATTTGTTTTGCTCTTTATTTTAATTATATAAAATCAAGAAAAATATACTTTTTAAAGAACTAGTGCAGTTTTCTTTAAATTTATCAACTATGAACATTTTATTAAATTAAGATTTTGAGGTCGGAAATTATTATTATTTATTAGATTTTCCTTCTAAACGGAAGTTTATTATAATCATTGCATAACCTTCTATTTTCATTTAAATACGACCGCTCTTTATACGGCATGTCGCTATAACGGCCCTCTTCAATTAAGGCACATTTTCTATTTACGGCCTAAAATGTTTCGCTATAACGGCAAACAACACTTTCGATCGATCGATGTCGATATATCTGCGCAAGCGCAATAATTGATTCGTTATACGGCTTTTCGCTTTGTAGCCAAGTTTCGTGGAACGTATCTAGGCCGTAAAGCGAGATATGGGTGTATTTACAATTACAGGCAACACACATTACACTAATATTGATACAATAATCAAATCGTTGATTCTTTTAAATCAATTGTTCTTCTATATTTAGTTTTAATATAATTATGTCTCATTTTGTGATATGTTCATCCAAAAATGAAGTTTGAATTCTCTCCTAATCAGAGTATTTTTTTTATATTAAAATATTAGAGTTACAGGCAACACACTTTACACTAATTTCGATTAACTAATCAAATCTTTGATTCATTGAAACTTAAAGTTCTTGTAAAAACTATTCTCAGAGAATGCTTAACAGTTTCACAATTGTAATTATGTACGTTTCTTTGTGCAAAAATTAATAATTTTCAATAATAAACACTAATTAACGATGTGCATATAAATAAGTTCATAAAGAACGTGAAAGATATTACATTTATAATACGAATAGTTAACAGTAGAAATTTTAATAGATGCTCTAAGAATTGAAGAACTTTTTAAGCTATAATATAATGTCGCAGTGCACTAAATTCATAATAAAACTTAAAATTCAAACAATTCATAACTCATTGTTTTTGTCAATTTAAATTAATTGAGCTACTCACTATCTTTCACAAAATGTATAGGCAAATAATGCGAACGGTCATCGGTAAAAAATCGGATTCTTAACACTCTAAATTCTCTGCCTCACGCTCAGATAGCAAAACTACTCATCATTGTGGTTTTAGTATAGATGTCACATTTGTGATATGTGTTGTGAAAATATTACTATTTTTTTTTGCTACTGCACCGATAAATAATTATTCAATAATTAATTTGAACTATTTGTAATTTTGTTATGTTTATATTGTAGTTAACGCAATGAAAGAATATACACGTCATGTGTATAGTAAACGTAATCAAAACAAACGATTCACAAAGTGTGAGTCGTTAAGTGATGCAACGATGTATTAAATTTGACCTAATTAGCTTATTTAGAACCGGCTTACTCTCATATTGTCCGATTATCACTAATCCTCCTATTTACATCGGCAGGGCCATTCAATTTTCATATCAAATTTAAGGGATTTTGTAGTCACAAACACATTCTATTTTAAGTTATATTCCACCCCTCAAATTAATTATTGATATAAAGTTAATTAAAACAAGGGTCCGTATTTGAAATTAATTAACTTTAAACAGGAAAGAATGTTTTAAATAGGCTCTGAACAAATCGCATTACTTTCTGTTGTGTTTGTAGTTCTTTTCATGTATAATGAGTCTTTTATTGAACCTGCATGAGAATTTTTCAATTTAATTTATTGTTTAAAGCAATCAAATAATTCGTTCGTGAATAACGAGAGCAATATTTATGTAATAAATGATTTATATTTATCAGATTTATGAGCATAAATTTATGAAACTTATATAAAACGATCATTTATGTACATAAATATAATCAATATTTATATAATGAACCGTAGAGTTGATAATGTACAACAATACCTCATTTAGTGCTTTTGACAATATCCCGGACTGTTTGAAACCTGTTCATGACTTATATTAAACTAAGAATTACGTAAATAATATTATATTTTATATTTTATTTTTACTTTCAATGTATGTTTCAGTTTTCTATACATCATTCCATTGAGTTGGTTCCGTTTGAAGTATAATAATACCTCGTTTAGTGCTTATGGAATATCTCGGACTGTTTGAAACTTGTTCGAGACTTATATGAAACTATGAATTACCTAAAAAAATAGTATTTTGTAGATTTGATTTTCACTTTCAATGTAAGTTTGATATTTCTATATAAGATTTCATTCCATCGAGTTAGTAACGTTCGTTGTACAACAATACCTCGTTTAGTGCTTTTGACAATATCCCGGACTGTTTGAAACCTGTTCATGACTTATATTAAACTAAGAATATCGTTAATAATATTATATTTTAGATTTTATTTTTACTTTCAATATATGTTTCAGTTTTCTATACAATACATCATTCCATTGAGTTAGTTCCGTTTAAGTACAATAATACCTCGTTTAGTGCTTATGGAATATCTCGGACTGTTTGAAACTTGTTCGAGACTTATGTGAAACTATGAATTACGTAAAAAATAGTATTTTGTAGATTTGATTTTCACTTTCAATGTAAGTTTAATATTTCTATATGAGATTTCATTCCATCGAGTTAGTAACGTTCGTACTACCACAATACCTCGTTTAGTGCTTTTGACTATATCCCGGACTGTTTGAAACCTGTTCGAGACTTATATGAAACTATGAATTACGTAAATAATATCATTAGAGTTGGTAACTTTCGAAGTACAACAATACCTCGTTTAGTGATTTTGACTATATCCCGGACTGTTTGAAACCTGTTCGAGACTTATATGAAACTATGAATTACGTAAAAAATAGTATTTTTGTAGATTTCATTTTCACTTTCAATGTAAGTTTAATATTTCTATATGAGATTTCATTCCATTGAGTTAGTAACGTTCGTAGTACAACAATACCTCGTTTAGTGCTTTTGACAATATCCCGGACTGTTTGAAACCTGTTCGAGACTTATATGAAACTATGAATTACATAAATAATATCATTAGAGTTGGTAACTTTTGAAGTACAACAATACCTCGTTTAGTGCTTTTGACAATATCCCGGACTGTTTGAAACCTGTTCGAGACTTCTATAAATATATGAATTACGAAAAAATATAGTTTTTATATGTTTTCACTTTCAATGCACGTTCATTTTTATATAAAAATTGATTCAATAAAATTTGATTAAATATAAATTATGGAGAATTCATTCTGTGTAGTTCAGATTTGTGAAGCAGTTAAATAATGGAAAATGCTGTGATCTAATCTAGTTTAATCGAATGAAGCCACCCTACCAATTGATACATATCAGACGATTCATATTCCAATGAAATGGAAGTAATACGAATTTAATGGTTTATTGGCACTGTTTGAGTAAATTGCTTAAAAATTGATTTGATCTTTGCATCACTAACATTTTACATTAAATTGAAATAAGTATGTAATCTATTTGATTTACTTTACATATTTCATGCACAGAATATAGTTATATTATAAAATAATTAATAATTAATGATATTAAATACTGAATTAAAATGTGATATTAATAAAAATTTCGTAAGTAACTATAATATAATCTTGAAATTGTAAAGAAGTTTTAAACTCCTTAAAATACATGAAATACATATAATTTAAATGCATTTTTTAAATATTCATAGAAAATTCCGTATAAAATTGAATTAACACTTTCAAATATTAATTGAATTCTAAAGTTCATAAAACTTATGCAAGTTAGGTTGAAAGTATTAAGAAATTTAATGGAGTAATTAAAAATAATTGAAATTTAATTTAAACACAGTTTTTAAACAGAAAATTCCCTATAAAATTTCAAATATTTAATCGAATTTTAAAGTTGATAAAAATGATGTGACTTAAATAAAGATTTAATCCTTTTGAAAAGTCTTAAATTTTAACAATATAAACTTCTGTTCATAAAAATAAATATTGAAAATTTAATTTAAATATTTGCTGGAAAATGATATCGTTTTTTATGAAAGAAAAATGTATATATTTTATGATAGAATATGGAAATCATGCGAATGATTGAAAGATTTCAAATGTGAATATTTTAGAAGAAAAAAACGATATTGCTTTCTATGTGTGGAAAATGTCATCAAGTCACCTTTTAAAGCCATCCATCCGATAAATCCTAGCAGTTTACATATTCTGGAACGTAAATTTGATTTATATAACTCAGACATTTTTTTTTGAAAATTTTCGTGTAATATTTGATTTAATTTGGAAACAATTTTACTCGTTTTTATTTTATATGAACGCTAGTCACTATGTTAAGTGCTGATGAAGATAACATAAGGTAAAGTGTTATAACTAATGCAGCAAATGGTTTGAGAGTAATACTTAATTTATTATTTAAAAAACGTAAAGAATCGCATCATCAATTTAAGCAAGAGTTTGCGAACTTTACGCTCTTTGCTTGTCTTTCCATAAATATTCGATTATATCACCGGCAGCACAGAACAAATGTTTGCTTAAGCACTGAATTGCACTATACGTCAAGGCGATGAAAGCAATATATTTCAGGCGACGCAAAGTGCAGACACCTCCATTGGGAAATGCATTGAAAGATTCGCCGTCTCCTCGAGCAAGACTTATTCCTCTGTGAAAGTCAATCGATCCCGGAAATACATGCACATCCCACTCCGATAATGATGACGAAGAGTCGTAATCAAACGATCATGACTTACCATTTGCCTGGAATCCGGACTAAATGGTGCACCGCAAGTCGCATTAGATCAATGCGATTATCGTAATGGCAAGAACCAACCGTTGTATGGATTTGCGCAAATCGTGAAATCGGAAGAATGGTTCGTGCGCACGTGTAATTATTATTGTTGCATACACAAAGGGCCCTTTGATTTTGCGCTGCGTTGTGTAATTCCTCCTTCCATTTTAATAACTGCTCGGAGTTTCTCTTTGTTCACCATTAGTGCAGGTGAACACTTATTTGTTTGGCCTTTCGCAGATCTTTTTGTGTCGCGTTTGATTTTTGTTCGATTTGAAGGATGGAATGCCGCTGCATGTGCAAGGCGAATTCAATTGAATCTCGTTGCGAAATATATATCAAAGGATCATTTTAAATTGAAATTGCGAAACGTCGAGGAGGTACTAATGAAATGCCGGAATGATCCATTATTCATCATTGTCTTCGTGATATAAAAAAAAACAGAACAAAAAAAATCGTAAATAATACAGATCTGATGCTCTCATCGTAAATCTTTTGGAGGCGAAAAAAGGAATGAAATGAATTATTGAACGAAAATCGCCTTGGAATCATGAATAAATGTTAATTATTTGTTTGTGTTATTTATTATATCTAATTATATAACGAAACCAAGTAATTTTGTGTTTCAAATTATGAAAATGGAAAATTTATAATAAATTGTATATTAGTATAAATATATTTATTATAAAACCCAAAGGATAAGTACAATATTGATAAAAGTGTGACAATTGAGCTGAAATTTAAAATATCTTAACTATTTTTTCCTTATAAACAATTGAATTAGTGTGAATTTTGCTTGGAAGTGAGATATAATTTCACTCTTACAAAGTGATTACTCTTGTACTGTATTATCTACTTGTTTTATTTTTTTTCAATGCTCTGTTTTTGCCTAATCTGCTTTTTATTTGTTCTGTGTTTTCAAGGAATCGAGTTAAAGAAAGAGTCCTGTCTGCTCTTGACAATTGAGCTGAAATTTAAAATATCTTAACTATTTTTTCCTTATAAACAATTGAATTAGTGTGAAGATTGCTGGGAAGTGAGATATAATTTGGTTAAGCAAGTTGCACACTTTATGAAGAATTCCCTTGACAAATGCTCGGGTTACTTTCTTAATGCATTTACTACATACTTTTTTAAGTATGATTAGGGATTTATGATTTGATTTTTTTGTCCAGAAATTCACACTTTCGTCGGAGTCTTAAATTTTAATACGTTTTTATGTAACACACTTTTCTCTAATATAAGTAAATTAAATTATTTTAAATATTCTTGCATAATATGTTTGTTATGTGTTTCAAGTTTATGCATTTTTAACATATTATAAAAAAATATCTTAAAATGTTAATAGATTTGATTTTATAATTACTATATTTGAATAAGATGTAGAGTTGGAAATCAATCATATTTTATATAATCACTTTTTCAATGAAATATGTGCAAAAATTAGAGTAATTTTCTCGATTTGCTCCAAGACGTAGCCTTTTGGAACATTACTTCAATAAAGACGTGACTGTAGTGACTTCAATAAATTAGATTTTAGTTATAAATAAAGGTAATGTTAGTTTATATTCATTATTTTGTTGGTGTTGATTTTTCTTCGAATTCAAATTTCATGTCAGATATATATAACATTTTGATTTTATTAACTTAGTTCTTATTGGTCAGTCTTATGTATAAAATGAATGTTCCTGTTCTGTTATTTCGACGTTCTGTTTTTGTCTGATCTACTTTTTATTTGTTTTGACTTTTCAAATAACGAAATTAAAGGAAAATTCATATAAGTATTTGATAGTACCATTCATGATTTTATTATGAAGAATAGAAATATTGATTTATTAACTTAATTAATTAACAAAGTGATGAGCCATTATTACCTACAAAGTAATTATTCATGTACTGTATTAACTACAGGTTCTGTATTTTCAAAGTTCTGATTTTATCTACTCTATGTTTTGTTTGTTCTGATCCTCCAATGAACGCAATTGAAGGAAAATATTGTGTAACTATTTGGTACCAATATCAATAATTTTATTATGAAGAACAAACTTAATGATTTATTAACTTATTTCACATGAATTATTCTTATCAAAACAGTGTTTGATCCTGTACCTAATTATCTTCTGTTCTAGTTTTTCAATGTTCTGTTTTTGCCTGATCTGCTTTTTATTTGTTCTGAGTTTTCAAGGAATCGAATTAAAGAAAGAGTCCTATAACTATTATGATTATATCATTAATTATTTTATTGTGAAGAACATATATTTTGAATAACTTATTTCACATAAATTATTCTTATCAAAAAAGTGATTGATCCTGTACTTAATTATCTACTTGTTTTGTTATTTTCGATGTTCTGTTTTTGTCTGCCTGTTTTCTGTTTTTCAAAGTTCTGTTTTTACTTAATCTGATTTTTATTTATTCTAAGTTTTCAAGGAATCGAATAAAAGAAAGAGTCCTAGAACTATTTGATTATATCATTAATAATCTTATTATGAACAATATATATTTTGAATAACTTTTTTCACATTATTCATTCTTACAAAGTAATTATTCTTGTATTGTATTATCTACTTGTTTTATTTTTTTTCAATGTTCTGTTCTTGCCTAATCTGCTTTTTATTTATTCTGTGTTTTCAAGGAATCGAATTAAAGAAAGAGTCATAGAACTATTATAATTATATCATTAATAATCTTATTATGAAGAACATATATTTTGAATAACATATTTCACATTATTCATTCTTACGAACTGATTGTTCTTATACTGAATTATCTACTTGTTTTGTTTTTTTTTTGATGTTCTGTTTTTGTCTGCTCTGTTTCTTGTTTGTTGTGCCTTTTTACCAAAGTTCTGTTTTTACCTGACCTGCTTTTCATTTGTTCTGAGTTTTCAAGGAATCGAAAAAGGAAGATTATGAAGAACATATATTTTGAATAACTTATTTCAAATCAGTCATTCTTACATTGTTCTTGTACTGGAGTTATCAACTTGTTTTATTATCTTCGATGTTCTGTTTTTGTCTGCTCTCTTTGTTTTTTGTTGTGCCTCTTTTTCAAAGTTCTGTTTTTACTTGATCTGTTTTTTATTTGTTCTGATTTTACAAGGAATCGAATAAAAGAAAGAGTCCTATAACTATTGGGTGATATCATTAATAATTTTATTAGGAAGAACATATATTTTGAATAACTTATTTCACATTATTCATTCTTACAAAGTGATTGTTCTTGTACTGTATTATCTATTTGTTTTGTTTTTTCGATGTTCTGTATTGGCTGTTCAGTTTTTTTTTATTTGTTTGTTGTGCCTGTTTTTCAAAGTTCTGTTTTTACTTGATCTATTTTTTATTTATTCTAAGTTTTCAACGAACGGAATTAAAGAAAGAGTCGTATAACTATTTGGTAGTATCATTTATTATAAGGAACAGACAGACGTATAACAAAATTGTCAGATAATAAGATGATGGTCGTCCCTCTTCGCTTTTGTATTATTAATTGAGGAAAGTAAAAGCAAATTCTTTCGGATTCCGTTTCGAGTCGGAAGACACAATGGACACGGTGATTAATTTATATCGAGAGGCCTAACCACGAAAAGTTTCCGCAACGGCCAACTTTCCACTCGGTTATATTCTATTAATCTCCGGCCGACCATCATATTACAATCAGTCATCTGCAGAGATCGGAACCAATTAAAGCAAAGAAAACCTCTCACTCTCCCCCCACACAAACAATGTTTCACGTCTCCATCCACCGCACATTCGATTCCCTTGAAGCTTCAAACAATGTTCAGTCTTTTAATTTAATAAAAGACTAAACATTGAAGCATGAAATGATTTACTGAGGAAACGTTGTTTAGATCTTTACTTCAATTCAGACATTTATAACATTTAATATATAAGTTTTTTTTTAATAATTACGCCCATAATTCTGAACTTTTTCGGTTTTCACTACCTTATTTTGCTGACAGGTAAATGCTGGAAAAATCGATCAGCGGTGGGATTCGAACCATAACCATTTCGCACCAGATTTTTGTGATACAGGGACTCTTAAACACTCGGCCAAGGGTTGCTCCTTTTTCATTTTAATTCATGAATGTATGTTTCTTAAAAAAAACTAATAAACTCTAATAATACGACTATTATATTATAAAATAGGATTATTAACAAGAAAGTTTAGCCTTATTTCCTTTCAGACTTTTACAGTGTGTAATGTATAGGCTTTTTGTTTCATTTTTTTTTGTATATCATTTATTTATTCACAATCTATCACAAATAGGACATTAAGCAAATTTGTTGGCGGTACAATTGTCATGTAGATGGGGAACTCAACAGTATCCATATATAAAAATTAACTTATAATAATTTTATATAATGTAATAATATTAATTAAATCTATGTGGTAAGTCTAGAATGTTACACTTTTTAAGTCTGTATGTTTGTATTTGCTTTAGTAGAAGATTTTCAGCTAGTTTGTTTGGGTGTGATTGGAGCCTTTCTTGATACCTTTCACTATAGCTTGTAATTTCACTTTTCACTGTTTTGATTTGTAGATCACTATGTAAAACACTGTTGGGGACATACCAGAGTGCATCGGTAATTGTGCGCAGAGTTTTCGATTGGAATCGCTGTAGTATTTCGATGTTGGAGTTGCTCGCTGAACCCCACAACTGTATTCCGTATGTCCAAACTGGTTTGAGGATGGATGTATAAATTAGTAGTTTGTTGTCTAGTGATCGCACTGATTTTCTTCCAAGCAACCAATACAGTTTGCTGAATTTTATACCTAATTGCTTTCTCTTAGTCCATATATGTTTCTTCCAATTGAGTCGTCTATCCAAATGCATTCCAAGATATTTTACGTGTTCCTCTTGTGGTAGTACTTTGTTGTTTAAGGTTACTGGTGGACATGTTTTCTTTCTCATAGTAAAGGTGACATGGGTAGATTTCGTTTCGTTGGCTTTAATACGCCAGTCTCTGAGCCAGTATTCAATCTGATTCAATCCTGTTTGCAGATTTAGTGACGCAATATCTGGATTACTCTCAGTTGACAATAGTGCTGTGACAGCAGTGAACGTAGCAATGGTTATTTTATTTGTTTTTGGCAGATCAGATTTGTAGATAAGTTATAAAATTCGTCCAAGAACGCTTCCCTGCGGTACGCCAGATCCAATTGGAAACAGGTTAGAGCTTTCTTCTTATAACTTATTTGAAATATTTGTCCGTTAGGTAAGATCTTATTATTTGGAAGAAGGGGTGCGGAAATAATTTCTTGATTTTGTAAAGAAGTCCAGGGTGCAATACTTTGTCAAAAGCCTGCGAGATATCTAGGAATGCCGCAGAACAGTATTGTTTTTCTTCGAGTGCGGTATGGATTTCTTTCGCGACCCGGTGTACTTGTTCCACCGTGGAATGCACTTTGCGAAATCCAAACTGGTGTTCCGGGAAAATGTTATTTTCCTGAAGTATTGGTTCCATGCGTTTCAGTAGTAACTTTTCAAAAACTTTAGATATAATAGGAAGTAGGCTGATAGGTCTGTATGATGTGACTTCTTCTGCGGGTTTTCCGGGTTTGGGAATAACAATAAGTTGTGCTACCTTCCATTGAGCAGGGTATATTCCCAGGCGCAATATTGCATTGAATATCGTGGTTATTAGTTTAACTCCTCGTGGTGGGAGTTCCTTCAGTAGTCTTCCGGTGATTAAGTCATATCCTTTTTGTTTCATGTAGTTGATATATTGAAATTAAAATTAAAATGTATGTTTCTTAACAAAAAAAAACTTCAAATTCTAATAATACGACTATTATTCTATAAGAATTAGGATTATAAACTAGAAAGGTTTGTTAAAAATAATGATTGTTGTATATGTATATGGCTATGGAATATGTTGCAAACAACAGCAATTTATTCCGAAAAGTTCGGAAATTAACTTAATTCATTCATTTTTCTGTAAGTTTATTGACGAAATATAATCCTCTTCGATTAATACTTTGTGTTACTTTTGTTTTTCTATATAAGATTACATTGTTTCCTTAATTGGGACTAATTCTACTTACAAAATAAACTATTACTATAATAAGGTGAAACTTGAGATTGTTAATTAAGTTTTTCCATGTGAATACGATATTTTTTCTTATTCTCAGTATGCTCTTAATGATATTTGTCTATTCTACGTCTTATAAATGAACAAAGTTTCTTCAATTTTCTGTAAAAGGTTGTTGGTGAAACGTAATCCTATTATATTAAGACATTGTTTTACTCTTCAATTTCTATGTAAATTTATATCAGTTTCTTTGATATTAAAATTGAGACTAATTTTACTTACAAAATCGTACATCAATTATAATAGAAGTTAAGATTATTGACTAAGTTTTTCCATATGAATTATATTATTTTTCTTGTTCCCTTATTTATCCCTTTACGGCTGAGGTTTATACCTCAAATATATCAAAGATAAGATATTAAGTTTTCTACTTTTCTACCAAACAATTTCTGTAAACGCTATGTTCATTCGTACTTCGTTTAATACCTACTAAATACTGGTTAAAATAGTTCATATTTGAATTGTTATTTTATAAATATAACGATTATAACAAGTACCGGGCTTAAAATGAATAATTCATTGCATTTTGCTAAAATGTAACAACAGCTGTTCAAGTAGATTTATATCCAAATATTACGTAAAAACTAGAGATCTGCAATATCATCCCCACCGACCACCGGATCAATGCAACAAAACGTCATTCGGCAGTAAATAATCCGGCTTTTACCCGTTTTTTTTTTGTAAAGTTACGGTCGACATTAAAGTCTGTTTTATTTTTGTGGCGGTGCTGTAATTAAAGAATTGTTTATTCGTGGCCAGTAAATATTAGCTGCCTAATATCATTTCTGTCATGCGTCGAGGGTGTAATTTATATAACACACGATTCTCTCTCTATTTTTTTTAAAGGCAATTTATCATATCCCATGGCATATCAAATTATGGCACACTCTCTAGCGCGCACTTGCTTTTTCGTTGATGTCTGCATCATCCCTCACTTTATACCGAAATAACCAGAAAAAAATAGCGCAGAGAGAACAACAAACATTGGCAATACAAAAAATGCGGTTTGCTGTTACATCCATGTAATATAGCTTTCGCAGTCATCGGTAGACTAATTAATAATACGGATAATGGTTGGTTAATATTCAATTACCGGCGTGTAATCCATCCGATTGACGTGTTCGATGTGCGTTAGCCAAATATTGAAACGCTAAACGCATTATCCGGAATGATTATCGATTATCTGCCGCAAATTGTACACCAAAAATTGTATCAATTACATAAACGACGACATTGATTAATTGATGTTTACCTAATGTGCACATGAGTATTATCTATTATTAATATACATACGAATATCTTAACTAATTAGAGGAATTGTTGCAAAAATAAAGCTTTCAATATAAATTTGGACAATGTGATGTTATAACCACTTAAATCAAATTACAGGGCAAAAAGACCTATGGTCAACAACATAATTTTATTTTAATTTTTCTATGAATTTCTTCATTTCAAAATCAATACAAAACGATTTTAGTTTCTGTAATTTTTGCTACAATAAATGTTATTATTAGATTAGATTTTTCAACATTCCATATCTTCATGAAGATCTTTTGTAATCTACATTTTTTCTGATTCAATTTAATTTGTTGGGAGAGTTTATAAATTAAATATCAGAAATTTATTTTATTAATATATAATTTATAGTAAAAACTATTACTATTGTGTATTACATTTTATATTAGTAAATTTATTGTTTTGGTCTTTCAATTTGCCAAAACAATGTTGAACATTCCATTTTACATGCGTTTCCAGAATCCGGATTGATTGCAAAATACTGACCACAACAAAACCGCATAAATGTGGACATAAAGTTGAAAGTTATGTATACGAAATGTTTGTACCTCTCCCAACATTACGATAATACCAATAATTTTTTTGAATTATAAAACTTAGATTTAACGAAAAGGGAAATTACGTCGTCAAACGAAACTTAATTTTCAAAAAATACAGTGGAAAGAATGTAACCCTATTCTCTTCTGTAAGATAATTTAAAGCGTTTTTATCGAACAAATTATTTTATTATATAAAATATCTGCTTAAATACAAACTACAAACACGTTTCCTTGATTTCATTCTTTATGTATTTTATTGAACATTTGTCTATACAGAATTATTAAACTTAAGACTGAAAACAATTCAACAAACACACTTTTTGTTAAAATTTACTTGAATAATTTGAAAGTTAGGATTTCTAGAAAATATTTTAATTTTAATTTTCAGAAATAAATATATACAGTGGTCAAGAATGTATAATTATTTACTTATCAAAATTAAACGCTTAACAAAAATACGTTCTTACATTTTTCTTGAAAATTTTGTGTAAGGAAAGTTATTTTTTGATTATTATTGCTACGTTAAACGAAACTTCAATTTCTTAAGTTAATATATACTATGGTCAAGTATATATCATCATTTATTTATTAAAATTACACGCTTAACTAAAACACTTTGTCTTCAAATTTCCCTGTATAATGTTCGCAAAAGAAAAGTTACGATTTCTGAAAATTACTACGTTGAACGAAACTTCACTTTTCTGAAGTAAATATATACAATGTTCAGGAATGTATCAACATTTATTAATTTCAGTAAATGAAAGCGTTTTTTGTTTCGAACATACTACTATTTTATTATATAAAGAGTCTCTTTTTGCTTTTAATTATTTTCATTTAAACATTATAACAGTAAAAATTAAACGTTCAACAAAAACACTTTTTCATATTTCATTTCCAGAATAATAATTTCACTGAAATAAGTGAGTCGTTTTCACATTTTTCTTTTCACTTTTCATTCAAAGTTTCACTGAAAAACCACTATCTTCCGAATTCCATAAATTTCTTAAATAGTTTTATAAGTCATTTTCGAAATACCTTCAGTTCGAATCTAATGGATTTTCAACTTTTGAATAGTACAATTTAAGTAATTAACTTTTTAAAGTATAATTTATTTCTTTATGTTTACCTTAAATTAGAAGAGTTTTTACATTATAGACAATTTGGACATTTCGTAATTCGTTACAATTGAAATATACGAGAATAGTAAACAACCAGAAGGAACATAACATGACTATAATATTTGTTTACTTGAGCACAAATTTATTTACTTTGCGTCATGTTTTGTTATAGAAACTACATCAATTGGCCTTAGGTCTCTTGTGAAATGAGAAATTTCTTACCTTGTTTATTTGTATCAAGATGTCAAACATTTGCTCTTCATGTAGAAAAATCATTGCTGTTTTATATTAATGAAATACATTTTTTAAATTAATTATATAATAATATTATTATTATAAAGTTATTATCGTGTAACTAACAATTTGAAGTAACTTATTACAAATTTAATGCTGGAAATTGCATCCGAGGCGTTAATTCTGCAAAGTTTATGATGTTGCTCAGCGAAATAATAGATGTGTATGATTAAAGACGAGGATGCGGGTGTCGCATGCATAAGTAACGGGCTTGGGGGGTCATGATGACGGTGATGGTGGTGCTGTTGTTGTTGTTGTTGATGATGCAATGCTGACGGACGGGTATAATTTTGGTTTCAGATCATGAATATTGGTACGAGCAGGCGAGGATTGCCTTGAGGAAGAGACTGCAGTTCGCCACGAACCGCAAACCCCACGCCAAGAACGTCATTATGTTCGTCGGTGACGGGATGGGCGTATCCACGGCAACCGCTGCAAGGATCCTCCGGGGCCAGAGGATGGGAAAACGCGGCGAAGAGCACGAACTCGCCTGGGACACCTTTCCGGCTGTCGCACTTGCAAAGGTAAGAAAAAGCGTCTTCGAATTAAAAGAACGAAAAGTTAAAAAAATTACAGAGAAAAAAAAACAACATATAAAGAGCAGCACTCGGTAATAATTACAAAGGCATCGATTTCTTGCAGCAGACCGAAGCTTTTCGAGAAATTACTTGTCGTCTTTCGAACTTTCTTTGGGAAGTAATCCTCGGGCCAATCATTTCCAATTGCTTAAAGTTTAAGAGAGAGAAAAAAAACCTTTTAAATCTCGAACCATTCAATCAATTTCTCATAATAATTACTGCAGTGTTAAATCCGCGAAATAAAAGCACCTAGTGTTTGAATTACTAGCAATAATTGCTTTCAATAAACTTTAAGGTAATCCTGAAAAGTACATATTAATCTTACGGCAAACCGAAACTTTATAAGAAATTTTCCAACTTTCTTAAAATGTACTCCACAAAGTAATTGCTTTGTAATAAAAAATAAAGTAATAAAACTTCAATAATCACTTTTTCTTACAAATTTCATATTAGTTATAGTAAAAAGAGCTTATTTTTCACCGATTTTGTCTCAATTTTAGTCGTACAATTTGTCAGTCTTTAGCAACAAGAAAAATGTTGTAATTTGTATCAATCTCTAAAGAAAACAATGTTGTTTATTGAAAAAAATGATGTTTTTAGCTAAAATCATCAAATTATACATAGTTTCTTTTCTACAAACATGTAAATATTATTTATACATTTAAATAAGTAGAAAATCCAGATGTTGAAAATTAATAGAAGCAAGTTTTAAACTTCCCCAATATTCTTTCTATGTATTTTTTTTTGTGATAATAGTATAAAACTCGAGTTATTTGCGGATCAATAAATCCTTGCTTCAAACTTATAACTCTCAAGAAGCCCCGAGGGTGCTCAGTTCAAATCCAATCGCTTCTGGGATGGTACTAGAAGCCAATCAAACTCTGAAAGAGCGCTACACTCAGAACTACTTTTCACGAAAACCGAATCAAATATGTGAGTTTATGCAGGCCTGATTATCTGTAAATCTGAAAATGTGTCATGAAATATAATAGAAAATCTTTATTAATTTTTTAAAATATTCAATTTTGCTAAGAACATTAGTAAAAAAAAAGTAATACAAACTTTTTGGATGTTGTCTAATTCTTGTACATGTATTTGTAATTTTATTATATTTAAATCATTACAACATGATTTAATAGTAATTATTTCATTATATAATAATTTCATGATTTTATAGTAATTATTAAAAAACATCAAAAATTAAAAAAACCGACATATTTTGTTCAAATTTGTATTATTTGTTACAACTCTAATATGAAAATTAGAATTAATTTTAAACATTCAAAAGATTTTGTATGTTTTCCAATTCTTGCATATTTCTTTAGAATTTAGATGTAAGATTGCAACCATCAGGAGAATACCAAACTTATTGAAGAGCTAAATATTTTCAACCAATCACATGCTAAAATATCGCAGCTGACAAGAAAAGAGACATTTTATTTGATCATTAGAAAAATCAAGTAGAAAAATAAAGAAAATGTTTATAGTAGTAATTGGGGTAGAATGTCCAAAATATTTCCCTTTCTAATTCTTCATTTTATTGTGGTTGTTTTTGCAATAAATGATAATATCATTAGTAGAAGTAAATAAAAATGTGGGTTCTTTATTGATTAACCGGTTTTTACATGAAATATTTACCGTTTATCGGAAAAAGAAATTGTATCAATTAGTCCCAAAGTAGGAATCGTTTACTGTGGTAATGGCAAGTAAAGTATTATTGCATTTGGCAATGGTAGTTAGATCTAGATCTGCAGTTTCGAACTAAGTGTTATGAGAATAAGCAGCTCAAATAATCTGGCTCTCAGGCGACTTGATAAAAGCCCTACCTTCGAGTAATTTATTTTATCGGTTTAATCTATTCTATCTGCTTTATCGTCCGTTTTAGCGTATCGTTTAAATAAACACGAAATAATCGACTGAAATCCAAAGAGATCAGCAGTAAGCTCACCGACCCCAATGTACCGGAATGCGATTGCTCCAATCAAGATTTTCTACTTGCCTTTGATGCAACTCCCAAACTCGATGAAGCGTGCCCTGAATTCAATGGAGACACAGGCATTACATGTATTTATGGATACGCAAATCACAGCGCTCATTCGGAAGTCGGGAAAATGAACGACACAAAATTGTGTAGATCAAAGCGTTCAATAAATTGGTTTTGAGGGTAATTCGAAATCTTATTAACCGACGTGGTCCGTTCACCATTCAGATTTATGGAAATTTCCTATCCCTTCCGCATGCAAACTTCAAATTTATTGTAATATTCCCACAAACCTGCTGCTCCTCCTCCATCAATTCCGAAGACGCAATTTATATTAAGTGAACAGGTACATCCATAAATAATAAAATCAACTGCTCGAGATGTCGGGAATACGTAAATAAGGAGCAGAATGACGTCGCGTGCTCCTGACAGTTTAAGGTCCGTATTCCTTGTGCCCTTTCGCGCTTTCTTTTTTCCTCTCACTTCGAAGCGATTTATTTATTTGTTTGCTCCGCAGGAGGGAATGCAGAATAATCGAAAAGGATGTGTGTGTGTATGCTTTTTTTCTACCATTTTCTGTATATAAGCATACGTTATATACAATTTATTATAGAATTCAGACGCACGGATGGTTCACGTGAGGGTGGATGTTCTTTTTTTATCATCATTTTGCATACTGTTTTTGGTAGATAAAATTGATTTATAACTGTAGTTTCCATGACTGGTTTGTTAAGGGCGAATGTAGGAGAGAGAGAGAGAGAGAGAGAGGAGCAATGGAAATGTGCAGATAATTGTGCCCGGGATATAAATGAAACACACCGTATTCCAATTCCAACTTGCTGCAGGATCGTATATTCCTTGAGGCCAAAAAGTTCAATTTCTAGAGTAATCATTTCAAACAAAAAGGGAATGCACGATGCGATACGATAGGGCTCCGTTTTTGCGTAATAAATTGAAATCTCGCAGTGCTATTTTGTATTCGAAATTCGTGTCAAAAAATATTATTTTATTTACTTTAAAACCTATTAAATAATAATTATTAGAAGGAAATTTTAAAGTTCATTGAACTTTCCACGATACATTTGATTTCTTATTATTGCTTATTTTTAATACATGACAAAATAATACTTGAATACATGAAAAAACTAATACATGAAAATGGTACTACAACATTTAAATAATAAATTAAAGAACGTTTTTTCAATGGATTCATAATATTTTATTTGCAGAATATCCTCAATAATTTATTACCATTTGATGTAATTAACTCAACACACTTGGTTTACTGTTTATAGCTAATTTATAAATAATTAACTTGAATTTTGTTTCTGTTTGTTAAGATAAGATGTAGATCAATGACGTGTACTCATGAAACTTATGTGTACAATTATGTACAATTAATTGTGTTGAAAATGTGTATTATATCTAATGTTTGAATAAATTCAATTGTTAGGTGAATATGTATGAATCGTAACAAACAGAAACAAAATTCAATTTAATTATTTATAGATTAGCTATAAACAGTGAACCAAGTGTGTGGAGTTTATTCAAGTTCAATTGAATAAAATTTCCTAAAAAAAAATGTTCATCTCTTATTAATATTATTATTATTAAGATTGAATTTCATTGAAATTTCCGATGAAATTTCGCTTCGATTCGTGTTGCACAACCTCGTCGTTGATTTATCTATCGTTGACGGATTTCTTCAGAATATATCAGATTGTTCTCGATGCTGTAGATGATCTCCTGCATATCGCAAATGTGGTTGTAAAAATTAACAATGACCAGATCTTCTGTCATGTCGAATGGCCTAAAGCACCCATCTATCACCTTCATCCCATCGAAGAGCATCACGTAATCAGTCGATATCTTCACTAGAATAGTATGTAATTTGTGAATCTCTTTGCTTGTGCTTGGTACCATCTTGCACGTGTTATTGTACGATATCAGCTTAGGTCTAAATTGCAACGCCATGGTTTCCCCTCAATCTTCGATGTAGTCTCTTTTCCTCAAAACGTTGTCCAACTTTTAAGACAGCATCGACGCCTTGGCTATTTGCTTTCGCAAATTCCTCTGCTCAGAATCCTCAGAGAAATGTGTTATGATATCTTAACACTGATCCGCGATGAGCTTCAACGGCAGTGCGGCGTTTTTACCTTTCATGGTGAAATTCATTGTTAAAGTTTCGTTACTCACATCCGCTTTTTTTCAATTATTATTATCAATAAATTAAGAAGAAAAAATAAAGAAACAGTCAGTTTACTTCCTATGGATTCTGCAAATATTTTCCAAAAATACTTCAATAGAGTTATCTTTCCTGGACTAAACATAAATTAGCTGAATTTGATTGTTCGTTTATTTTTGCTCTTAAATTATTGATAATAATAATTGAAACACAAGCTGATGTCATACGACAGCATGTGCAAGATGATATCGAGTACAAGTAAAGACATTCACAAATTACATACCGTTCTGGAGAAGATTTCTACTGATTACGTGATGCTCTTCGATGGGATGAAGGTGGTAGATGGCTGCATGAGGCCGTTCGACATGAGAGAAGATCTGGTCATCGTTAATTTTTACAACCCCATTTGCGATGTGCAGGA
>JAFMTC010006843.1:0-26672 GCA_018845635.1 Nicrophorus orbicollis | reverse complement strand
TCCCTATGTAAGGTTTCCTCTCCCCTACAAAAAAAGGCCACTAATGGTGGCGGCTCCTTGTGCTCGCGGACCAGATAACGGGTAATAACAACTATTCGGTTCCATGCAGTACGTATGATCGGGTCGTTGGTTTGTTTGAGCATCCGATAGAGCCTCCGTTTTTCTTTGATCAACCTCAACATTAATTGCCATCTGGATCCGGTCGGTGATGGTGGTGACCCTCGATTTCCAGATGACAACTGCCGGAGGGGATTTCACTACTGTATTTTGCCAGACTACGGTGGCTGGTGCAGTGTTGGTTGAAGGTTCTGTACTAAGGGATGTGGACTGGTCTCTCTGGGGTAGTGCGTATTTCCTGCATTGTCAGGATCCCAAGCGAAGCATCTTGACTAGGAAGGTGGGGTTCTGCATTTTGCCCGGTATCCCGTCCACACGCCACTGGTAGAGACGTGGTGCTCCCTGCTGTGAAGGTGGTGGGCTCAGCTGGTATACAGGGCTGCGACGGCCGGATGATACTGGTGGGCTCGTTAGATTGGAGGCAATCGGTGGACTGCGACGTCCTGATGGACGGGTCCACGCATGCTCGACTTGTTAGCTGGGAGAGCCGGTGCTTTATAGAAGAAGCGGCTTAGGAGAGGTCAGCGGTACGTCCTCGTACTTTGAAGGCTGCATCTTGTTGCCATCTTGGGGAAGGCGACATCTTAGAATGTTTTGGCTTCTTTGGGCTTCTCTGGTAAGCCGCAACTTCATGTACGATGGGCCGCTGGCTAGATTGCGGCAGCGGAGGCGTCTGGTTTCTCGGCGATGCGGGAGGAGAATTCCGGGGAGATAGTGGGTTGTTTGTCTTACCAGATGACCCAAGGTCAATAATCGGGGGAGCTACACGTGGCAGATGTGCGTGGTACCTGGTTTCTGATAGTTACCGAGTAGCTGCAGGTTGGGGTGACGTCTGTGAGTGCTGCCGGACTGTTCCAGCTTTCTGTGCGTACATTGTCATTTTCCTGCTGCTGCTGATCGAGTTGAGGGCCTCACGGTTGGGCTTCTAGCATGGATCAGGTTCTTCCTTCATAATGCAGCGACTAACGACGTAGGGACGCCGCGATTCACTCCCGTTAGGTAGAATTGTTGCGATGCACTTAATTTTGTAGTTAACTAACCTTTGTGGGAAACTTATCTTCGTGGTGAAATACTCTTCGTAGTGAACTAAATTTTGAGGTGTACTGGTAACATGTTGTCTCGACTAGTCTCTACAACATCTCACTAGGAACTGGGGTTTGGGTGACTGGTTCGTCCGGGTTTGTCTCTTTTATATGTTTCTGAGGGTCGTAAAACTTAAGCCGATATTTGAGATAAAGAAGTATATCCCAAACATCTGTTTCGCATGTGTGGGCGGATATGAGCCCCACACTGTATTTCTTGTACAAATATAGTGTTCGACTATTTCGTGTAACTTATTGCTAACTCATACACATCTCCGTCCTCGCACACCCGAACCTTGAGTTCTTCAAACAAATATAATTAAGTTTAAGTACAGTGGAACCTCGGTGTACGACTTTAATACGTTCCTGATGTTTTGGACTTTTACTGAGTAAGGCGTATACCAATCCAACCTTTCCCATAAGATGAAGTGTAAAAATGATTATTCCAGTTGTAAAATACTTGAGTTATTAAATTCATAAAGCAAAATCAAATCTTTATTGTTATTCTTTTCCACCTTCTGTTGCGTTTCACTAGGATCAGCAACTTAAAAAACTGTTCAAATAAATTTATAAATTTGTATGTCTTCTTTTCTACATAATATAATTTTATATTATGATAATATCAAGTCGAGTATTATTAAATTTTATCATATACGCATGACAAAAGTCATGTACCGAACAAAATTTGTTTCGTTCAATCAGGACACATTGAGCGTATTCTAAAGCAGACGTATACTGAGGTGCTACTGTATTTTTTCTACTCTCAGCTTATCATCAGGAATAATAATTATATATATATATATATTCTCCATTACATTTATAACATTCTTTCAGAAAATCTAAGCGAATATTATAACTCTTGCTTAAATAAGTAATATAATTAATTATGTATAAGGATAAAAAAAAGTCATTAATATTTCACACTGAGTTTAAAATAGTATTAATTATCAATTGGTAATTAATTCACAGGATATCTAAATAATTAAATATTATACGAGAGAAAATATGTAAAGTCTAAAATTGTTTATTTTGAAATAAACAATAATATAGTGTCGTAATAATTGCGTAAAATAATATCATATGGTAATAAAACTGTGATACTAAAAATTTTAATAAGAATATTGTTATTGCAGCGCTAATGATAGTTGCGATACAACGTAAAATATTGCTGGAAGAGTCAAATCGATAGACGGTGACATTTTTATGCGTTGCATTTCCGATTGTAAATTCAATATAATGGTACAAGTAATTAAATACTTTGGTCGTTTTGCACGGCGAGGTTTCACATTGATTTATCGGGTAATAATTAATAAACATTAAACGTTATTAACATTAATTGGCTGTGTGACTGCGCGGAGAGAGCGAATGCGCTTTGACCAGTTGTTTATGATCTTCCATACATTACATTTAAATGTTAATTGCGAATCAGAACAATAACAACGACAACAACATTTATAATGCACGTATTTATTCTATCCTGTAAACGGAGTCAATAATCAGTGTATATATATATACTTGGTTCGATGTCGTTCCATTCATGGATATCATTTTTTCGTTCTCCTCTGCGGAGTGTTTCTACCGTTGTCGTTGTGCAGATTTCATTTGTACC
Organism: Nicrophorus orbicollis; assembly: GCA_018845635.1. Lineage (NCBI taxonomy): Eukaryota > Metazoa > Arthropoda > Insecta > Coleoptera > Silphidae > Nicrophorus > Nicrophorus orbicollis. The sequence continues at coordinate 23,864 of JAFMTC010006843.1, read as the reverse complement.
GTGACTGCATAAATCTTCGGCACATAAATCCCAATGGCAACGTCAACTCTCGGATTTCAATTAATTTATTCAGTCGTTTGCAATTTATGCACCGATCGGTGCTATTGTTTTAAATTTATATCGAGAGATAGAAAGAGATGCAATATCTCATTGCGTGTAATTGCCGTTTAATTGTGCAAGAAAATCAATTTGCATTCCACTCGTCTGAGTAATTGCGGCTTTGAAGAAGTTGCAGCAACTGCAGTGACACAGATAATTACGTTAGATGTATAAGATTTTAAAAATAATATAGAAAAATACCGTGAGAACATTTTCAAACTTTATCAAACTTTAAATATGTATCAATTTTTATTGAAAATGATTGATTAAACGAAATTAAGTACATGATACAGATTTTGTAACTGTTATTACAATATATCCGCTTTCCAAATTTGAAAATGATCTATTATTAACAGTAGATCTTTGTCAGAAATAGCGGTATTTTTTTGCAGAATCCTCCATAATTAAGGAATATATATAAAGAAGATAATTATTCTGTCTTTCATTAGACACAAAGTTAAAATATTAGAATTGTCACGGAAATAAATATTTTAATAGCATTTGACTATGAAGGTAAATGAAGAATAACATTTTCAGATCATTAACACCACAAATTTAATAACATTTTCAAGTATCGAAATTTGGAAAGAACGTTGTATTCTTCGTATGTAATATTTACGAATATTCGAACAACTTAAAAAAATAAATTTATCGCTTATTAATTTTTTGCATTTACTTTATAGTCTACCGGTAAGTCGGATGACCGAAATATTTTAATATATTCTTTAATTCATTGATGTCTTGAAAATACATTTAATGAACATTCATATACTGTAAGGCAACTCATAGCCGTATGGTTTGAGTCGCCAGTTAACACTCTGGGGTCATCCCTACTACAGTCAACCCTCCTATAACTCGGTACTCTCAGAACGCGGTTTCCGTTCAACAGCCAAAACAATTCCTATCAGTAGAAATCTTATCGAGCAGAAAGCACTTAAAATTTAAGGAATATTGGGCATTCTTATGCAGGGTTAGAAAATTATTCATTTGTCGCGAGTTTAGGATGGTTTGAAAAACTAAAAAGAAGGTACACATTGCACAATATTAAGTTTCAAGGAGAACAGGCAGATGCTCAAATGGTAAGCAATACAAGATGATTCTACAATTTCACTCCCAGTTGTAGAAATAGTAAACATTGCTTTTCGGTTAAGCGATGAAGAATTTGCAGTAAACCATCAGGATGTAAGAGAACTAGTACTCGGTGAAGACACTTTAGATGAGGAAGAACTGATGAACTTAATTGATGCATCTACCTCAAATGCATTTGTAAACGAAAATAAGGAAAACGAATGGGTGCCATACATCGATTTACAAGATGTGATAAAAGGGCTAAATTTGGCTAAGGAATTAGAAGTTCATTTCATTCAAACTGATCGTTCAACGGTGCGCAGCGCAAAGTTTAAAAGAGAGTTAAGAAATTGCTTAGCTCCCTATAGAGAGGTTTTTGTGGAGTTAAAAAAGCTACAATCGAAAACCAATGTGAAGATGAACTAAGTGATGAAGACATTTTGCCCATTAAAAGAAGTTGAGTGTTGAAAGATTACATAATTTTACAAAAGTATTTATTGTTTTTGTTGAAAAACATTCTTTTAGTTTAGTTCTTGTTTTATTTCTTTTATCAATCCTTATATGAACTCTTCAAATTAATTCAATAAAAATAATTAAAAATTTATCTTGTCTTTTGTATTTATTGGTCTCCATATAACGCGGTACGAATGATGTGATTTGTGCTAATTCCGAGTTTCTTGTAGTGCGGTTCCCATACAACGTGGTAGACAGTTTCCATAGAACACATAGACTGGTTAAATCCGAGTTTTTTATAGCGCGGTTTCCATATAACGCGGTACGCACTCACGGCGTTATAGGAGGGTTGTCTATACATCACAAGATTTTGTGGTCTCTTTCAGGGCATTTTCAATGATTCGGGAGTGCGGCCAATGATTCCTAATAAAAATTAAAGTTGATTTAACCAAATCATAGTCATTATTGAAGAGTATCATCATACAATGAGGTTGTTCCATTTTTATAATAATACACATTTTTTTAATTACTTCAGTTATTTTAATATAATATAATTATGTAATAATTTCAAACTATATATTTGTATTAAAGATGTTATCAATTACTTGCATTTTAAAGTTTTACAACGTTTAAATGGTAATACTCATTGACTATACTCTATGTAAATGTGTATTTTCCGATTATATAAATGAATAACGAACAAACTGTTTGACAATGCCAATCCGTGCGCAGTTTGGTAAATGCATGGACACGTTAACCCAATTCGATCGTTTGTACGAGCGGTTTAAATTTCCTTCTCAATTTTAATTAACATCTCATCACTCCTCTGACATGTGCTGCAGTTTTGCCACTGGACAACCGGAAATTCATTTTGGAATTATCCGCGTGTTTACTTATTGGACATTAGAATTAATTAAGTTGTATTTCCGCATCGGATTGCGCATCGATTGGCCTCTCCACATAATTAAATATGGGACCGCACGGATTCCGGTTTGTTTAACGTCGCACGAATTTACAATCGCTTCCCGTATTGAGAAACGCGTAATAAATATGAGCGGAGGTGGCGTTTAAAAGCGATCCAAAAGGGACAAAAGCTGCCGTTTAAACGGCCGACCTTAATTGGAAATTATAGTTTGCAGAAGGGAGAACTAATTCCCATTTGGGAATTTATGCTTTATCAGGCGCTTCCAATTAGGATAAAGTGTGATGTAATGAGCTCGCTCCACTTTACAGGTGGATAATGTTTGTTTGTTTTTTGTTCTATCCCCTCTCGGTACTTCTTTTCTTTCCACCGGTACGTGGATGAAATAGGGGATGCATAAAACATGAGTATTTGTCAAACATAGAAACTTCGTGGGGGGATTCGCCGGAGCAGGCTTTGATATACGGGATTAAAGTCGTAAGTGAATGTTGAGGGTTCTGGTATTTTATTAATACTTAAAAATGTAACGCGATACATCATTGTCTTCCATTCCTCGTTCCATTATTATTTTTACCTATGATTTATCATCCCTGGGAGCCTCTTGTCTACTTTATTATTATATCCCCGAGCATCGTGCGACGTCACAATGTGCAGGAGAAAGAGAGAGAGAGAGAAAAGAGATAGAGAAATATAGAGGACATACTTTGGGAGATGAGGATTAAAAGTTGAATCGACGAAACGTCCTTTGCTCCATCGAAAACTCTTAATTGCTATTCATTAAGATTAAGTTTTGCCGGGGAAAACACACTCGCATTATTGTATTAAACACAATGAGTTTATGAACGGGATTGCCGTCGCCCTGTTTTAAAGAGATTTATCATTTTCCGCGTGACGCAAATCGGTTTAGTTACCCAAAAACCCAAAATCGGGACCAGATTAAGCGTAATGTTATGTTTTGTTTAGATTTCGCACTTCGCATTATTCACTAATTGAAACGTACCAGAAACTAAAACGTAATTTCGCGAATTAAATATTCTCATAATTAATCCGGCTTTCGTGCATATAATGAAAATGGATGATAATTTATTTTACTGTTATTAATTTCAAGTGCTTTCCAACATCATTTCACTTTACATATATTATTTGCATGTAAAATAATAATCGTCTTAACGCCAACTGTCAACCATAATTTTATATATTTATCACACTAAATTATTTTTTTTTATATAATTTATTTATAAGCAATCTATCTACAGAATATGATGAAAAATAGATAATAAGCTCCAGTTATAACATTAAGGAAATAAATAAAAATACAAATATTGGATATTGACCCAACGATCAAACTCCACTAATAATTAAAACGAAAATTATTGTAAAAAAAATAACAGAAAGAATTATCGTATGCACACGTATATATCTATTTACACATTAACAAAGCGACCAGGAAGATCCTGTGGCTTAAATCGCTTTAATCTTCGTCTGTGGGAAGCTGTATTTGCAAGATCGGCAGCGAGTTGATTTGGATGGTCGTCCAACCGATGTTGATACTTAATACTGAACTTTTCTATCTCCTCCCTGACAGTTCCAACCTTCGTGTACTGGTGGATATAATTATTTGTTGAGAACCATGGTGCATTGGTTATGGATCTTAGCGTTTTCGATTGGAACCTCTGTATTATGTCAATACTGCTGTTACAGGCGGAACCCCAAAGTTGGATTCCATAGGTCCATATGGGTTTTATGACGACTTTATAAATAAGCAGTTTATTGTCAACAGAGGTAGACGAATATCTGCCCATCAACCAATGCAACCTTTTTACTGCCAGGTCCAGCTGCTTCCTCTTTGTTCGAACACTAAAATTAATATGAACAAATACGGTTATATTGTTCTTGTCATTGTTGTTAATTATTCTAAGCAAAATTTATTTACTTATTGTTAATTTTAATTTTCCGTTCATTTACTTATTAGCGGATTGTGAATAATAAATTTAATTATAAAAATATAAAAAATATTACATTATATATTTTTATTATTATATTATAGATATTCCTAAAACCAGCAACACAACAATCATTCGCTGATGATATGGAAATTCTATCATCATATGATGACAGCATGTGAGCAGCAGCATGTGAGTATCCGAAGGAAAATTTATACCAACTATATAAATGGTTCAAAAATTGTTGAATTTCGGCTAGTGAAATGAAATCAATGCATATCACATTTACACTAAAGAAAGACACATATTCAATACTATACCAAAAGCAAAAGTTGGAATTATTAGCGGAGAATAAAATATCAATTTAAAAGTGAATTTTAGACATATGGAAAATGCAAATACCAAATGGCAATTCATAAGTAGTATTATCGGACCTCTATATTTCGTTCAGGTTGCAATAGCAATGCTTAGTAATAGACGCACTTGAAAACGATTACAATTAATAAAACATCTTGTCCGATTTTTTGTATTTCCATTTAAATATACAATTTTCTCGCATCCCAGTGAGTTTGAAATATGTCTCGCTTTTTATAAATAAAATTTTGCACCAAAAAATAAACTATACGCTTATTTGAAACATAAATTTTTGAATAGAAAGCATTGTCAACTGACTTTTTTATTAAACAAAATAAACAATAAAATATTTCTTATAGGGCAGAAATAGAACGGTTAAAAATCAGCCCTTTGAATTGGGAAAATGTAATAAATTTAGTTTACTGCTGTGTTGAAAACTATTATGATTAAAAATAATTTAATCATATAGAGATTGTAATTTCATGGATTAATAAATTGAATGAGAATATTTGTAGAATTTGTATAAGTAAACCTAAATATAAAAAATGAGTATTTATATTTGAAAAATCAATACGTTTACGGCAGTGTAGTTAATAATGTATAGATTTAAAAAGAAATCAAGTAAACGTAAATTATTATGCATTTCAACAACAATTACCCTGAAGTATGAAAACTGCGCGCCCAACAAAAAAAAAACTGTTTGTATTCAAATGAAACAATTCCCGGTAATCAGGTAACAAGCTGCACGCAACAACATGAACAAATTACAAAAATTGAGTCCGCAACTCCCGGATCGTGCAGCACATGCACGTGAATAATAGAAAGTGCAATTTTGAAAGTGTGCGTAACTTTTGATGTGCCGCGTCGGTTCGCAATTTTTATTTGGTTTTTGATGTCCTCAAGTTATTATTGCGTGTAAACATTTTTGTAACACCTAACACTCTCGCAATATTTCGGACGGCCTTTGTGCGCGTCAGAGGGGATGGGATATATAAAGGGTAAAATGGCAATTTGCTTTCAGAGTCCATATTAAATTTTGGGTTCACGTTGTAATCCCGATCGTTTCGGCTGCTATTAATGATAGCAGCAGCCGAAACGAAACAATGCACGTGGGACGCTCAACGAAAAGGGGGGAAATGCGGGAAGCGAGAGGTGTAGCGGCCCCAAATGGGGGTTGGTTTTGATCGTGGAAATGAAAATGAAAATGATACGAGTGAGGCACCCAAAACCCCGAACGCCACCTATGCGCTCTATGTTTTACGCCATCTAATTTCGCAATATGTAGGTAGACCCTACTTAGTACAGTTTATAACAACTTACGGGGTCCGTTGTAACAATCCAAACCTTTTCCCATCTAAAATCTACATTGTGTCGAGCAGTCGATTATTGCTTTCATTATACGTGTGAAGACTAACTCAACAAACTTTCGATTTTTCGGAAATAGATTATTCATTATGGGAACTATTTTTTATAAATTAATACATATAACAAGACATTTTCTCGAGATTAGTATTTATTTAGTTTATTATGTAACAATAATTAATTAAATATAAAATTCATTAAAAATGTCATATGATTAAATACATCAAACTGTTAGCTATAAAATTTAGTCTCAAATTTGATAAAACTTAATGAAAGTTATTTAACTAAAACTAAAAAAAATCGGTAATTGGATTAAGAAAAACAGTTTGGTAGGAAGGACTGAGATAGATAACCCTTTTTACAAAACTTTGTCTCCAATATTTATTAAATCTTCATATACTTACATATTTATGATATCCGACATGCATAAACAATATGGACTAGGACTAGTGAAATTGTCTAAATACGAAATGTATTAAAGGATATAATATTTAAATTTTATTTTATTTGTTATTTCAATTTAACAAGGTGGTAAAAATAAATTGTAGTAGATCATAATAATTAAGTAAAAGATAATTAAATATTAGAATTCATTCATTAATCAGCTCATGATATAAAAGGCCATTGCTGATCAAAAAGTAATATTGATTTATGGGAATTGTGTAAGATTTGACTAAGTACAATCTAAAACACTTTATTAAGTAGAATTAATGACTAATGCATAAAGAAGAATTCAAGCAATATTTTGTTTTAAATATAACATAGTAATATTAGTAAATATCAATATATGAATATGAAAATATCTTTTTTTTTGTACAAATCGAATGTATTATATTTGAAAATAGTGTGTTTAAAAAATTGGTTATTCAAAATAAAATCTAGAAAATACATTTTCAAACCGGACTCTTGTGAATAAGGTATAAATATCACATAATCCGGGTGAATTATTGTATATTGTTGTACACAATTTACTTAGATATAAAATTAAAAAAATTGAAAACCCTTTTTAAACAAGAATAATATAATCATTTTATTTTTCCTTTTTTAAATTTTGATTCTTATAGAATATCTATGATATAATATGTAATAATAATAAACACGAAAAAGTTACTAAAAAGCTAGAAAAAGGGACAAGAAAAACATAAATATTCATAATAATGCACAAAAAATGCATTCTAGAATAGACGAAAATAGAAAAAAAGATGAAATTAAAAATACAGCCAAATAAAAGTAAATCTTGTGGAAATGAAACAAATAGTAATTAATTCTGTAGCATCATCATTCGGTTCGAGGATGATAATCTATGATATAATTAGTGGATTATTTATTAAAAGCATTGACAATTATGTCAATTATATTGGTCATTTTTATTATTAGATTCGTTTGTAATCTAATAATCAAATTAAAATCTGGTTTATGCTGAGAAGTATCCAAGAAAATATGGAAGTATTATCATTATTTCTTCCAAGATCCAATTACTAACAATAAAGTACATTTATTTTACATCTTCTTGCAATAAATAATGATCATAATTGATTTAATCGATAAGGACATCTTAGAATCTCAATAATGTGTGACTTCTTACATTGAATGTTGACTGAAAACCGGTGCAATTTATTGTAAACAAAATATGAACGAAGAATGTATGTTATTAAGTGGCAATTACGCATTACAAAAAGGGCAGAATCCACGAGTCGCGTATTTAATTGAAAAACTAAGCTTCGAGGTGTAATTTCTATAATATGCACAGGATACATGTATGAGGTAATTAGAGCAGGGAACCAACGAGTAAGAGAGAACAGTGTAGAGCAGGATTTAGTGCGGGTTTCCGGAGAAACAGGTTCAACTAGTCGTCGTGAACGTGGGAGAGGCTAAATATAGCAATTTCACAATTACTCTCGTAAAAGAGAAACAACGAGCGGAAAATAAGTAGAAAAAGAATCAAACAAGGAGTCCACGTAATTCACCTATAATAAATTCAAGCAATATTTATGAGGCAGACACTCGAATCGGCACATTTCCCAGCAGCAACAGCGTGTGTAACAATAAGAAAGGAGGAACAATCTAAAAACAACGTTGTATCGAACCCGCTTATTTGCATATCATTTTATTGCAAACTGTTTTATTAATTTTACATAAATGCAGGAGACATATATTTTTTACTTAAATTTGAGACCAAGGCTTTATTAAAGCATTCATGTTTTTCCAATAGAAAGAGTTTAATTAAAACTGTATTTATTAGCAATTGTTTTTGTTATGAGCTCTTACACCTAATTGGTCATCAACATTGAGGTATTTCAGTATATTATAATAATACATAAAGTGATAAATATTGAGAAATTGACAATTATTGTCGTGATTTCAATAGATTTTGATCACCGATCCAAGCAGATCTGCGTTTATATTCTATATTATTTCCCTTGATATTCACTATGTTATCTATTATAACTCTAGTTTATTTTAAATAATAATTGTAATTTATTCGTCGGAATACAACCATAAATTATATCCAAATCAACACAAAATAAATAACAAAAATAATATAAATGAGATTAGAATCACATCTGTCAGTAGATTTTCTATTATTAAACTTTGTTTATTATTATAATACATGAAAAATGAATCCTTTGCGGAACTTTACATACCGTTTAATAATAATATTTATTGTTGCAACTCCTAGTCGTGTGGTTAAGAGTCCCCGCATCACAAAATTTGGTGCAAAATGGTGATGGTTCGAATCCCGCTGACCAATTTTGCGGAATTTACCAGTCAGCAACATAAAGTAGTGAAGACTGATAAGGACTAAAAGTTTACATTAAAAAACTTTTATTGTAAAAATAACTAGAGAAATAACTCAATATAATAATAATAAAGAAATACTAACAAAACAGAATGTCATGCATTTGCAAAGGGCTATAGATATATTTTTAATTTTTGCGAAAATCCATGACAACTATTTGAAAATATGTCATATTTAACATTGTGAAATACAACTATCACTCAATGTAATTTTAAAATTGATATCCCAATAAAGTTGGGATTTATAACGGATTTTAGTGATGTTATTTAATCTTCAATTTATATATAATTAGAAGTGATAGTGCTAAAAGTGCAACATAAATTTATAAGTTCATAATTAGATATGGGATCAATGATGAAGCTGAAGAATATGGTGGTTATTTAATGATATCACAGAGAATTTACGAGAATTATAATTAAAGGTATGACAAATCATAATTTATTATTATTAAAGTAAATGGGAATAATTATTATATAATGAATTTGAGCAATATTTTGATAGTTGTTAACTTTGATCCAAGAATCTGTTTTTCACTTATTCAAGTTTATAATAATTCTGAAACGACAATCAATATAACACCACTTTAAAAATATGTTCTATTTTTAAGTTTTTACAATGCGTTGGTTTTCTGCACAACACGTATCACTCTTTCGTAATTTACTTTGTTACATTTATTCAAAGTAATTTATTTATTATTATTTATCATTAAGCATTTTCTCAACTATTTTCGGCTTTATGCACAATTTGAACTATGGTCTTTTTTGATTAAGTTTGATTCATTAACCTGATATTATTAGGATATATTTATATTTTGATTATAGCACCTTTACCATCAATTTCAAAAGAAAAACTGTAAATTTCTTTATAATTTGGTGCTACAATTCAAAGACTGCAGTTTCTCGCCCAATTGAATAACTGTATAAACACTGGCCTCTTTATTTTATAAATTTCAAGTAATATCCTTTAGTATATATTATTTAATTTTAAGAGAATAAACACTGATGTTTTCAACGTGATTAATTAATCAAATTTCGGATAGAGAGTTATGTTCGAAAAAAGAACCTTTTTAGAGCAGCAAATACTGAAAACATCATTCAAATCATATTTTAAAAGGAATCAAAAAAGATAATAATGATATGATATAGTTAAATTTGAGAAATTATATACCACTTATTGAAATTGACCTGATGGTGTGGCTAGTGGTGTGGCCGTAAATTGGTTTTACATTAGATAATTTTAACAAAGTTATTTTTATGGGATGTTAATATTCCATTGTGTAATTTCTTATTTAAATTTAAAGATCGTTTGAAAGGTCATATTATTATTTCCTGTTATATACAAAACTACCAATAAAGAATGTACTATATGTTAAGTGGTGATTTAAAATTATTTGCCTTTCAGGCTGCAATCCATTAAGTAAACTGCTAGTTTAAATGTAATTTGAGGCACCTTTAGACCTTCAATCCTTCTTATGCATTCAAATCGTGAATAGATGTGAGGTTACTTAAATTAATTGCTTGCAATTTCAAGGAACTTTGTATTTGTTTTAAAATAAAACGTTTCTTTACATGAATATTTCTTGTTAACCCATAGACTACTACTATCTTAACTACTCTTTTACATCACCTCTAATTAATTATATATACTCGTATATACTCATTTTTAATTCTAAAGTTCATCTATATGTATTATAACAATCACACCATAAATTAGATTACTTTTTTAAATTAATTATATTAATAATTGAATTTAATTTGCATATTTTTTTAGAAAAATAAATAGGACACATGGTCAATAAGACACATGGTTTTTATCTGTTTATTGCACTGTTATTATAAATATAATTAAAACTTATTTAAGCAACATATTAATTCGAAAGCATAAAAAGACTTGTATACTTTTAAAATAAGTCATACATTTAATACAGTTTAAGATCCCAGATATATAATAGAAAAGTCTCTATATCAGCCATACTCCTCAACCTATTGCAACACAATTAGCTGCATTGGGATTTGATTATAGATCCTCAATATTTAATTGTAAATGGATGATTTTGAGTCAGTTCATTTATTAATATTATATTTTACATTAAGGACTGATTAGGAATATAAAAAAATATGTTACAATACATTACAAATTAATCCATGTAGCTCAATCAGCCATTTTCTTTAATAGTGATGAAAAAATCTTAAAATGTTATTGATACAGAAGACAAATATTATGAAAAAGTATAATGGCAATGATGTTTAAGTGAGAAATATATAGAGAAACAACGGCCCACACTAACTCTATTTGGATTGCCGAACTAATAATTAATAAATGTATGATTTATTTCTTTATGTAATGGTATTTTTCAGTGCTTCTTGACTGAAGCCATTGATTCTTAATAAAAATAGTCTTCAAGGAATTGGTTGTCAACGGTTCCTTACAAGTGTCTCCAATGACTTGGTGATTTAATGAATATCCGGATAGATTGTAAATATCAAATATCAAAAAAATCTATGTTTGATTATAAATTCCAATAAGCATCAGTTTTTATTAGAGTTTCTTTCCTGTATCACGCTGCAACCAAACTTACTCTTCTAGAACAGTTGCGCACAAGTCGCTGCGCAATGTCAAAACTAACACAGTGCTTATCGTTAGTAACCAAGTTCAATGTACAGTCGTTATTATAGCAATTGTCCTTTATTCATTTGTATACATTTTCACTTTCTTTCCATGTGGTAATATAATTTTTAACCTTGTCATTTTCAAAACATTTTCGTTATAATTAATCACTTAAAACACACATAGGAAGGAAATATTAATGCAATGTATTCAAAATAATATCCAAACCAAAATTAATTTAGAATTAAAATGGCAAGATTACGTGTGTCATGAACATAACTTGGTATCATACATTTCCATTCGGTAATTTAATTTTAAATGTAGTGGAGATTTGAAGTGCACTGTGGTCTCATGGGGTGGAAGGGGTGACCGGCGCCGATGGTTCGAATTGTGATTTTTAATTACGCGACCGCCGAAGCCAAATTAAAGCCGTACGAGGCCAGAATAATAATACCAGTGAGTGAGAGAGAGCGAAAAAAATATGAACAAAAAAAAATGAGTAAAAATAATGAAAAAAAAAAACGAGAAACGGCGAATGTATACAGGGTAGAAAATTAAAAATAGAATAAAACTACTGGCGTGCTCTCGCGCACGCAATTTAATTTCCAATCAATTTAATATCGCCCGATGCCACTAATACAAGGCACTCACACATGCACACGCATATGTCTGTACGTGCACGTATACGTAGTCGAACACACGCAAACATACTCGAATTGGAATTTTCCGTTTATATTTCGGTATTTTATTTATTTTTCTGCTTGTAACGACGGGAAAATGTTGTTAATTAAAACCCCAAATAAATCCCAAATTGATTATTCATTGTCTCTTTACAAATAATACCTTTTGTTTTGTTCAGTGCGAGTTCGTTTTTTTTTTAATAATATTTTTACTTTCCTTTACTTTTTTTTCAATGTTGTTGCGGTTCGTTCGCATCAGTAAAAGAGAATGCATAATGTATAATTTCATAAATAATACGTGTGTTTTCTATTTTTAAATGAATGTATTGGAGTAATTGTGAATACGTAAAACCCATTCAATATGTTTGCATTATATATAAAATAATACCCTGCATGGGATGGTTCCGAACTGGATGGGTTTTGTTGCAATATAAACAATATTTTTTTATAAACTGAAATATCGATCGATATTCGACTGTTTCCATAAAAGCACCTACAATGTATTAATAAAATAATGAACGAAATAAACATTGATGGTTTTTTTAAATAGGCAAAATTATGCAAAAAAGGGCGGAAAATGTTGACAAAATATATGGTTTCTTTATTCTTAAGAACATCTTCTCCACATCCTTTTTCTGGTACAACAAATGGCGTCGAAAAATAAATCCATCCAAAACAAAACGTTTAGTTCCCTACTTTTGATAACCTTCCCATCTACCCGTCGCCCACCGTAAAATACCTAGCAATCTTGCTAGATCCAAACCTTAACTTTAACTCCTATTCAAAACAACTGAAATCCAAAATTAAGACAAGATCCCATCATTTCCTATCCCTAACATTCCGTAGTTTTGCAATATCCAGCAAATGTAAAACATCCATCTATAAATCCATTTGTCGTCCAATCTTCGAATATGGTTTCACCCTTCTCTCCCAATGCTGGAACTCTGTTCTGAAAAGTCTCTCCGTATCCGAACATTCCTCCCTTCGCATCCTCACCAGGATCTACCATCCAAACAACCCGCTCCATAACACTCCAAATGATCTTCTCTATTCCAAAACCAAAATTGTTCCAGTTCTCAATACATACCTCTCTTTTTCCCTTAAATTCATCTCAGAAGACTCCAATTTATCGTCCAATATTTTGTATCCCTCGAGATCAATCAACCCCACATAAATGGTAGGGTAGTAAACAAGGTCTTTCTGCACTAATTTAGAATAAATTTACTACAATTCGAATATTTTGCCAAACTCCTATATTTTCTACTAATTATGAAAACAGGACAAATTAATAATGACCATAATATTTTAAAATATAATAAACTAATTGGATTGTCTAGTCTGAAACATTAGACTAGAATCATTCTCCGTTTATCGCATTTAGTAATTTTTTGTTTGTTTTTGAACATTTTTTTTTTAATAAATGAACTATCAATTTCATGTACATAGTAATATCATATTAAAATGTGCGAAATAAAGTTGATTGTGATTTTTTCATATTTAAGTATTTAACAATATTTTTCATCATTTTTGAAATAGTAAAACTTTTTCATTGTAGCGGAAATTAATTAAATTGTAGACAAATCGAATCAGTTGTAAATAAACAAAACTAAATAAATACAATGGAGCAAATAAAACAGTCCTCTCTCTATGATAGATTCGTTGGAAAAGCTACAAATATAATTCAATTAAACATTTGCATATTGAATAAAACAGAAAGATTATTATGTAATTATTACCAAAGTACTGAAGGAAATTCTGGATTCAATTAACCGTGATGCGCTGAAAGAGAAGATTCTGCAAAAGAATTATGTCTCGTGCAACTGGATAAACCACATTGCAATCCAGATAGGAGAGTAACAGTAACAGTTGAGTGTAAAAAACAACAAATTCTGAAGCTTACAGATGAACTCAGATATGAATCATGCACGATTGACTTAACCCGATAGTGTCAACATTGTCCAATGAACAATCACAGTATCTGGTCATGCCCTGTCTAGACACATCAACCGATAAAGATACTCCCAAATGTTAGCATTAAAATTGTACATGCAGGGTCACGTTGTCTTCTGATAAGTAGTCAGTAGATATATATTCGTTATATACCACTCACAATGAAAAAAAATATTACTGAAACTTATGAAGAAACAGTCAACAACATAGCTGAGTTGAGTTCAATGCTGTATGAGTTAAGCTTATCTTCTAAATATTTTAATCAAAATCTATAGGATAACTCCATTCCTAATTTTGTAGATAATTTACTATTATTATATACTTCTAGTAAAACTTTTGGCGAAATGTGGTATCAAACTCCATATAACATTTATATTTGTTGAACTTATTTACATTATACTTAATTTATTTAATATCTATTATCTAATAACGTTGTCAAACCTATGAACTCACAGCCATTTTATTAAATCTGCTTTAATAATTTCAATTAAATATAATAATAATTGAACATGTCAAATATTTGATGTACTAATGTCATCAATGCTTCTCTTTTCTTCCAATACAAGAAATTATACATTAATAAACTACGTGGTAAAAATATAGTAATAAACTGTTATATTACCAGACGTATATAAAACTATTTTTGATTTGTAAATAATAATCTAGTTATTGGTGAATCTGCTGCTTTTTCATCTCTTTGTTGCTTCGTTTATCTTTTGTTATTCCTTCTTAAAATTAACTTACCCTGTAGAGTTTTTGAAGTCATTTAGCTACTTTCCTCGATCAAACATGACAATCCTGGACAACTCTGAGTCGTTGAGTCCAGAGCCGAAAATATTATCTAATGTACTTACTTATCATTGTTTTTTTATTCCTACTTATATAATAAGTAACTTTCTCACAATATCAAAATGTAGATTAAATCAATATATAAAATGAGAATATATATATATATATATATTTGAACATAAACCCATATAGCACCATAATTAGTTCAAACAATCAAAAGATTAGCTGCTTCTCGTCTTTCGACAGTTAATTCAATAAGTGTGCCATATCATTTGAAAATATTGAATAAGTTAAGCTTGAAAAGTTAAAATATTTAGTAAAACGGGTTTTTTTCATCACTCTTTGTACTATGTGCTATATTTAAACTTTTACCTCGTATCTAACTATTTAGTAAACTTTCTGTTGCTCATTTAAGCACTTATTATGTTATGGACGTCTATAAAGTACTATGTTAACAAATGCTAAATGCGTTGGTTTAAATGATTTGCTAATGCTCCGATTATAGGTGTCATAACATTATTTTGAGCTTTTTTTAGATTTTCCACAAATCCTTTTAACTTTGCTGAGATGGATGATGATAAGATCAAAAGAAATAGAGGTCCTATGTGAATGATCATTTATCAATTTTAAATTTCTCAAAAGAATAACATACAATTTGTGAACATACACACCGCGAATTAAATTTGTGCAACATATTCCATCAGATTTTACACTAAATTAGCTTCACTTGATGAAGCTGCTGCTTGCGTTTTTTTGTGTGTATGTATATGAGGTTGATACACTGATGAAAGTGCGAGGGGAGGAAAACAGTGTGCAACACCTCACTCTCGCCTTCTCTCTCTCTTTCACACCCCTCAGTATACTCTTTATGTGTGTGTTTGCGCGGTTATCAGCAGCGGTGAATTTGATTAATGGTCCCTGATTCGGAACGTTACATTTCTATAAATGTTATCGAAATAGTGACACGTGAATCCGAAAGGGAGTCTGTGTGTGTATAGATCTGTGTGCACGCGTGTGCCTGTGTGACCACAGTTTGTGTGTGTGTTGGAGAGAGTGAGAGAGAGATAGCGACGATGATCATAAGCGAATTTAGTGTCCATATAAAATGGGAGGGCAAACGGGAGACCAGATGAAGGGGGGAATCCCCGTGTCACAGTCAAGCGGCTGTCTCATAAATCACACCCCCGACGACTACGGATTCTCTTTCTCTCTTGCAACCGCCCACGCTCGGTGGGGGGCGGCTGCGGCGGAAATGGAAAAGGACACACACACACATACTTGCATACACTCGCATATATACACATGTATGTATATAGTCTCAGCAACGAGGAGAGAGACAGAGATGGAGAGAAGATGGACCATCTGCTCAAGCACAAACCTCGCGATAATATTCAGCACCCCCTGGCATCATAAGAAGACCGAGAGGAGTTGGAATACGGAAATAAAACAAATACGACAGTGGAACAATTAAAAATCAATTAAGCAGATTCTCTTCCTCTTCCTTTATATTAACTATCCGTCCCATTTTTATTTCGCTTTTCTTTCGAATTTAAAGAATTATTTAAAGTTCGTTTGGGAATTAGTATTCAGGGAAGTTACCCAGAAATATTTTACGAACGTAAACCACTGGAGACGTCCTCGAATTAATTAGAAGTGGAAACTGTTGTTTCTATTCCCTGCTCATTATTTATAGTCATTTAAGGAATACCAAAGACAAGAAACTTGATTCATTTTTCTCATGCGAACGCCTTTAAGCATAATTTATAGAAATAAAAATAGCGCAGAATAATTTAAATACATAAACATTTTTTTTATTACCCTGCAATATTGTAAGTTCTTATAGTCTGGCGGTCATTATTTTGATAAATCATTAAGAAAATATTAAATTTATTTGATTGAAGTTACAATTGTTATAGAGAATACGGTTATAAGTATACAATTAATTCAACATTTAATTCAAATTAATCACTTCAGAGAAAAATGATCTACTCTCAATAGTCATTGATAAATATTTTTTGTCACACATATGAAAACGTTATTTGTATAATTTTTATGCTTATTTATCCATAATAAGTTTCCTTTAAAATAGAACTTTATCAAACTAACATATTAACTATACTAACTTCTTGGTAGTAAGAAAATATTGTACAGGAACTATTTACATTCTTGTTATAATTTTATTTTATTTTTACAGCACATTTACAACTACATGATGTGTTAACGTTTCACATTATTGCATAATACTAACTAACCCATAGTAGTTAATCATCACTAATCTAACATATAGTACTATACATTAAACTAATCTGACCAACGTCGACCTAACCTATTTTCATGTCTAAACTAACACAATTAAATCTTTAATAAATCTATATTTACAATTCTTTAACTAATGTATGATTATAAAATACATATAAAAGGAAAAGCTGCCGTGAATATCATATTACATTAAGAATACAATAATTTATTATATATAGTTTAATTAAAAAGCAATTGAGACATCTGAATTGGTGTAGTAGTGTTATAAAAAATCATATGTTAATCTTATGATTAGTATATAATGAAAAAAGTTCATTCAATTTTAGTAATTTTGAAATATAATATTTTCAGTTTAAGTCATCAATTTGAAGATTAATTTTAATGAATTGTGGAGATTTGTTCGATTCTGTACAATAAATCACTCATACATCGAGCGTTCATTCGAAAACTAAAGCAAAGTAAGAAATAGTCGTAGAATACATTTTCTCAAAAGATCCGAATCCCTTTTTAAGATCCTACTTAAACCAAGACAATCTACATAATCGGCACAAATTTTCCTTTACTACAAACTAAACTTATCAGTTTAGAATAAGTAATGTATTTAATTCAAAGGGGATATAACTATTAATACCTATAAATAAAAAAGTAATATACTACTTTCTTCATTATGCTCGGTAAAAGAACAACAAATGAAACTTTGTTCATTGTTTTGGATTTATGTTAGAGAATTCAAATTCTACTGTCTATGAAAATTAAAACATGTATTTACAATACATACGTAATTGTGTATAATTTTCAAATTAAATTCTGGAGATTTCTTTAGAAACAAAGCACGGAAAATTAGTGATACATTTTTTCCTGAAAAGCATGTATATTTCTAGCTTCATCTGTACTATTTCTATAAGATCATAGTATTTATTTTATAAATAAAAATATTACCTATACAAGTTATAGGATTTATATATTTTTCTATGAAAGATTGCAATGTCAGGATATGTCAATTCCGACTGAAGAAATCCAGAAATAACAAGTAAATGTTGGACATTCCCTATTATTCAACCTAATACTTTCTGCTGTTGTTCGTTCCTTATCCTTGGCTGAGATTCCTTGCTGAGAAAATTTAAATTTGCGTCAAGCAAATGGAGCTGAAAAAAGCATACATATATATTTTTTCTTCATTTTTCGCCGACGAAATTTATTCACGTCGGATTAAAAACGGGGGGGAAAAGAGCATAAGTTATTATTATTTATTATCATTATCTCATGGTATTCATATATAAATACACATCTTTCTTCTCCGCTTTTTTGGTTCTCCGTTTTTTTTTCCTTTTCAGCGTGTACGTGGTTTCGAATTTGGTTTAGATAATGCGAATTTATGGCATTAGATGCGCGGGCTGAGGCCGGGGCAAGGGCAGGGTACATAATCTGGTTGCAGAGTAATCTCTGCAGTATTAACATATTGGTTGCAAGATGCTCACTGAAGTAGGAATAATGGGTATGGAGGTTCAACATCATCCTCTGTTTAACGTGCAAAGGGGTATGAGGGATGGGCGGTTTCTCATCCTCCCTACAACCCCCGACTACCAAACACGATCCCCCATTATATTATTACACTCACTCACTCCCAAGCCACACAATAATCCCAATGTATATTCAATCATCGAAATAATCCATCCGAAAATTTAATTAATTCCTCAAAACCGTCTATTGCAATCTCACTCCCTCTCTTATCGACATATATTTTCACTTTCCAATAAACGAAAGGAAAGGTTTTCTCCCCCTCAATCTAATCGAAGTAAATAAACGATGTACTATTGACTTGAAAAACAATTTTGTTATAAGTACTCCAGATTAGCAGAATTTAATTTGTTTTTGCTCTTTGGAATTATTGATTCAATTACGGCCTGTTCTATCTGATAGGAAAAGTTTGGTTACGGGAATTATGAGATTCTTAATTTGATTTTCGCGAACAATAAAAACTCATTTAAAAGATAATTTATGTAAGAAGTTGTTTGACTTCTCTAAAGGGCCTATCGTAACGAGAGTTCATTAAATTACTAATTTAAGTCATACTCTCGCAATAATCAACGATTTTTAAAGTTTTTAAAATTTATATATTTTATATCATCATATAATGCCAATTATATCAGCATATAAAACAGGTCGGCAACCCGCGGCTCCATACAATTATATTGATTAGAAATTGCGGCTCCCATTCAAGAACATTTCCACGTCATAATCGTAATTGCAATCGCATGTATTGCTCATTAAACTCGTTTAACACATATTCTCATAAAAATGGCTCATTGCTCTAAAATGTGTTTGATTCCGAACTTTAATAAATATATCAGATTAAACAAACATATCAGTCTTCTACAATTCGAATATTGTTTCAATACTTACGGAAAATAATTTACTTATATCGACAATTCTAAAAACCTGATGTAGAAACTTGAATTGAGCGAATATATTTTACCTTTATTTGTATTCGTCCCATATCCCGCATTTCGTACTATTGACAGAAAAGTTTTTATTCAATCGATTACATGAAAACAAGTATCTTCTTTTATTTTCTGTTAAGTTTACAAAAGTAAATACTACATTAGAAATAATTTTAAAATAATAAAAATAAAAATATATGTATTACTATCATCTTGTATCAAATTGCTCAGGTGTGTTTTTTTTAATCCAAGGGTAGGCGGATTAAAAGTGAATTTGTGGAGGTAATGAAGACGTTAAACAACCAAAAATATATTGGAATTAATTCCCGATTGAATTACAAAGAATATTAGAATTCAATTCATATTTAAACCTTAATAATGCTTTGTAACCAATATACAATGTAATTTTTGTACCAATACTATGTATTTTTATTTAACTTTATATATTATAAATATATAATTCGTAAATTTTAGATTATATAAGTCAATTGTAGTACAAACAATTATTAAATCTACAATTTTAACAATTATATTTAAATTGTAGTTAAACCCGCAAAAACATGTCTGCATTTACATAAAACAACGTAGACATGTTTTTAAGAATGTTTTTTTAGAACTAATGATGTTACGTCAAATACACTCTTAGGTTGGCGTTGCGTATAGTTTCTTTTCTTATGAATTGTACACACACAACATTAAATAGAAAAAAGCAAACCATTTGTCTTCACTTCATTATTAACTTAAAGTTGTCACTTTTTCCACATTATTGATATTATTTGCAATCAAAGTACATCTACCGCCTCGTTAATAGATAGTCTGTCTGTACGATTTTGTTTATATAATATTCTGTCGAATCTATCATTAGATTTAAACTTAGGGACTAAAGCTCATATGTAGTGGCATTCCATGGCAGATATAGAAATCAAGTATAGCTACCGTGAACTATAACCAAAACTAAACTAGACAACATCAATACATTGTTGTTTGCTCATTATTTATGGTTTAACCAATGATAGTACAACTAGTAATTTCGAATTTACATGATTTTTAAAATAACAGATTTTGTATGCATAATGAACTTCCCGTTCAGGTGATTTACATGGTATTTTAAGAAGCCTAAATTGTTTGTAAATTGAGTGATTCTATCATTATATTTATTATATTAGTATTTCACTTTTACAAGTGTTTACAAGTAACAGGTTGTGTATCTATAATAAACTATCTATTCATGTGCTTTACACGTTTGTCAGGTCTCGGGATGGAATATCTCTGAACACCGTGAAATAATTTGTAGATTTAAAGATGTGGAATCCCAGTGGGTTTTATTATTAAGTAAAGTTGGTGAATATTTTACAATATTTTAATTTGAAGAACAACCTTCCTTAAGTGTCGACTAACTTATAATTACTAAATGCCTCGCTTTATCAATTCTTTCTGATTTCAAAAAGTACGTTCAGGAGTATAGATTAAAATGACCAGACCAAACACATTAAGATTATTATTATATAAACTAAGTCATATCGTTGCCTAAGTAGAATATTTATTGATTGAACACAAAATGTATTTTAGCCAGGCTTGCTTTTGGATTGGATATAACATCACTATCATTTACTAATTCTTGTGTACTAAACGAAATCCTATTAAATTTAATCAGTCTGAAGTTTATTTTAGAAATGACTTGAACGTCTACCTTAATCTAGTACTGTTTTTATTCTTATGATTTTGTTTTTATTTTTTTATGGATATTAAGCTCGTAACTATGTCAAAAATAATTTATAATAGTTAAATATAGAAGATCTGAACGAGGCGTGAAGTTCATAGGCAATATAAAATCCCTGAAACAACGTCACGACGTCATTTTAAAGGATTAAACATAAATGTATATTTTCGAAGGCGTAAGGATCTTACTGATAATATGGAGAATGAGTTAATTGCACACGTTCTTAAATTAAAATAAAGCTTTTTTTGCTTACTGCACCGACCTAAGAAAACATGCTTATCAATTGGCCCATAAATACAAATTGGCATATCTTTTCTATAAAAGAAAAGAGAAATTTCAAGCAAAAAAATGCTACAACCAATTCTTGGAAAATAATCTTTGCTTATCTTTACGTACTCCAGGGGCAACGTGAATTGGAATGGCCAGTGACGATCTATGCGCTAGAGTTAATAAAAGAATAAATAAGTATATGTGTGATATAATCTTATTGAATATGGGAAATGCATTCAGAGTTAATACTAAAAACTACGCTATATTTGTTGTTATATTAATTATATTTTCAGGTACGACTTGCTAGTTTGGCTGCTACTATTTACGAGACTGGTTTCTTAAGTCGTACCGTTATATATTTTGAAGATTTAGTTTATTTTATGCGGAAACATATTTTTTATTTTGATTGTAATTAATAAAAACAATGATAAGAACAGTTTTGAATAAAACATATTTAAATAAATAGGCACTACAAATTAATTAGTCGGGACTTTTCTTAAGGGGAAGGCAATCTTACCGTTTATGAAATCATATTAATTATAACTGCAAGTGATTACTTCTATACGTTATACTTAACGCATTGAGAAATATATTATATTGGGGTCTACTTCATTTCCCCGTCAATCATTTGCCCGGCGCTCATTCGCCCGACTGCTTTCAGAGTAATGTCTTCGAAGAACAGTATGACTTTTGAAGAATCTCTAGATACACTTTACTTTTTTATTTGGTGTGTGTCTGGTTGCCACGACAAATTACAATCTGTCCTTTCGGATATTAAGGAAATCACAACTGTTTCATCTTTTACACAACTATTTTATTCCATCTCTCATGAAGCATACAGTGTTGTTACTGCTAACCAACATCCATAATCTATTTGATGCAGTCGGGCTAACGGATGTCGGGAATATGATATTGTCGGGCTATTGGATGTCGGACAAATGAACGTCGGGCAAATGATTAACGGGAAGTCTAATGTCGGGCCTTTGAACGGGTCCCAATATATTGTTGATAATTTGATTGACCTGAATAAATATAGTTAATGTAGTAAATTAATTAAAGTTTGGACGATTTTCTTTTCGTTGGGGGAGTTGAATCTGGGGCTTAATGTTAAATTTAATCAATGCTTTCGGGGCGGGGAGGCGGCAATGGCGGAATTTTGTTAATGTTAATTTATTATTAATTTATAGGCGCGCGGCGGGGCTTTGCGTGATTAAATTTTAGTAAATCTCCGGGATTTCGCGAACGGGATTAATAAGTGGACGAGCGAACGGTTTTCGGTAGGGAATAAATTCGCCGTCGCCGCCCCCTCAAAAACCCGTAAAAGTGACACACATAATCCGTTAACTGAACATCGCGTCAACATTTGCACCGGAATCAAAGCGTTACGTGCATTTCGATTCAGAGGCGGCGGTTTTCTGCGGTTTTGTGGCGGGGTGAGGCGGCGGCCGCCCCGAATTGCAATCGCTAAACGGCCGCGATATTAATTAAACGAATTTCATGCAATTCCGTTTATTGCGTAACGGACGCTTTATGCGCTCCGCCCGCGGTCTTAAAGCTTAAAGAGGGACTTTATGTAATTGCCGTCTGCCGTTTTCATTCCCGCACATCCGAAGCCCTAGAACCAACAATTTTATTATCCCGAATCAACACAAAAGCGAATAACAATGCGCATCTGGAAGAGGGAATGTGTCCTCCTCAGTATTTTCTGGTTTCGTACCTAATTACCGCTAATGAAATACCGTCCGCCTGTCTTATCCATACAAAATATTAGATTGTTTACTATTCATTAAAGTAATTAGATTAATACGTTGCCTCGCTTTACCTAAATATTGTTCATAGTCATTATCATACTACACAAACAAAAACTTTCTTTCACTAAGTACAAACATTACATAAGGAATTTATTCTCATGAATTAATTAAATATGAATTCCTGAATTTCTATTACATATATTTTTAAAAAATCATGAAAAAATAGTGTAATAAAGTTCGTGTTGTTTTCAGATTTAAAATTATAATTACTTAAAAACTTTGAAGATAATTTAACAAAATCTAGAAGATAGATCTAATGAGTCCAAAAGTGGAACAACTGCACATCAATGATCTCTTTACAAATGCTGCGAAGACACAAATTGTTATAAGAATGAC
>JAFMTC010006794.1:0-15071 GCA_018845635.1 Nicrophorus orbicollis | reverse complement strand
AGTGTAATAACAAATAGTTCAAGTAATTTGTATATTTAGGTGACAATAATACACATATTATACAAATGAACTACCTAAAACAGTGAAATTTACTTTACAATACAATACAACGTTTCGTTGCATGATTCAACTGTTTTTAACTGTACAATTAACTTATTGATGCAAGGATTCAATTTTTGACTTAATGGCTTGGTGGATGTTGTTGTTTTGGAACATTTGAAACGGCATGAGCATCCGTAACCCGATTAGATAGATAAACATTGCGTACGATGTGCAAGTGTCTATTTGATAAGGATCCGAAATGGGGAATGCCTCGGCAAATTGCTGCGATCGGATCGGATTAATTTATGCGCGCCGCAGGTGAGGTGAAAGCGCATCGAAATATGGGCCAAGCAATTCGCATTTTCATTCATTATCTCCGATAAGATGCACAATGTTCTCCGCTAATTAAACTTGATCACGTTCAGCGTGTTCTCTTCTCCTCTCTTCACATTCAACTTGCATAACAAGTTTCCAGACACTGCTGCTGCTTCTACAACTACAAGAAACGAAGAACAAGTAGTAAGACCTCGTTTAGTGCTTAGTATACTTTCTTTAGATGACAAACGGTGAATGTCACATCAATATATTGTAAATAGGTATACTTTAAGCTCTTTTAGTTGATAACAAATCTGCGTCTTACTGTAGTTTTTACATACTTAATCAATACATTACGATATTATTCTAATTAATTAGCCGTTTTTTTAATAAATATTATATAAAGGAAGTTTACGACAGATTAATTTATCAAAATTGTTCGAGCTCAAAGTATGTAATCAATTATAATTAATAATCTGTAGTGTTTTAATCGATAAAATGTAACGGAAGTTTCTAAAGTATTAATTAATTAAACTTTGATATAATTGTATTATAATCAATACAGCCGTGAGTCAAGATATTGATATGGTTAAATAGTAATTGCTTGATGTTTGTTACGGAATAGAAATGAAATGAAATCCAGGCAAATCCATTTCAGTATTTGCTAACGAACTAACAATGGAAGCACTAAAAATAGTAAAGTGCATTTTTCCTGCTTCCGTCGGTCGTGCTTCATTCGCGCTTCGGGAACTTTTAAATAGACTGATTTATGTACTAGTATTAGTATTTATAGACTATTTACAAGAAAATGGAAATAACGACAGTGGAAACGCGGACAGCTTTGAACGGCAAACAAGCAATAATTGGAATGTTTCTTTTCCACTTCTCGTTTCGCTCCTTTCTTGTGGAAATGAGAACGAGATTGATTTCTTTCATATTTCAGGGGGATCAGAGGACGAACAAATCTCCGACCAAGAAATTGAAAGGGCGAAAATGGACCAAAGTCAACAGACCACCCCGACGACGCCTCCAGTTGAACCCGGTTAGTGAACACCCTACCCTTCTTTTTTCGTTGTTTCACCGAAACTCCAGCAGCTTCAAATAATCATAAATTCCAATACGCTTCGTCCGTAAATAGCAATTTGCCTGTATTCTGTACTTTGGCAAATCGGCATTAGTTTCAGATTTGTTGTTGTATCCTACTTATTAGTTTGAGTCAGTCAGGACTAACAACCAAGGTCTTTCCACCTAATATTCATTAATTTAATATAATACAACAATTAGGGCAGTACACAATTTCTCTTCGCAATTGGTTACACCAATATCTTAGATTAAACTAATCTAGGAACATCAAAATGCACGATCTTTCATTTCGTTCAAAAATTTTCGACCTTACTATAGTGAATCCGGACTAATTGAAACCCGATCATGAAAATGAGCTCTTTAAAGAAGTCACTATAAACTATCATTATCAAAACGAAGCACATTATATTTATGTTATTTGTCGCACTTTCAAAATGTATGGCGTAGGACCAAAGTTGTGGTGGGAAATCTAAGAAATCTTTGGATAGTTCAATACTTTAACCAACTCTCTGTAACAACTCTTTACTTAATTCTTCTCTCAGCTAACTTCATGTTGTTCAAATGGTCGTCCCAGTGGTGCCACAACAAATTTATAACCATTGCAATAAATATTAATAAAAGAAGCGAAACAAATGAATATAATGAAATAGAAATGCTCAATTAACATCTATTTATATATATAATGATTTTATCTAATATCAGTGTTAATACACTGTTTACACACTTCATCGAGCTCAAGAACCTTGAGTGTGCGTATTTTATCTTCAGACTTATTACGCCAACAAATTGTCTCCGTTCCGCTGAAAGCAGTTCTATTTGTCCAGAGTTTCGCTATTTATATACCACATTTAACGGCGTGCACCGTCCACAATTATTGACCAAGCAATCGTGCAATTATCTTTTGGAAAAACTGCTTTGTTTTTCGCATTCTCGTCTCGCATTGAATTATCGGATTTCTTTGATAGCATTAATCGAAGGAAGTGGAGAGCAACAAGTGAACTCCAACATAATGGCTTTTTACTCAGTATTAAGTTAGACTTGATAATACGATTTGTTTCATTTCGATATTTCTGGAATTTTGTATTTAATTTATAACAGTTTAAACAGTCTTAATGTTAATACATTTCGTTACAAATTACGTACACAAAAAAGAGATGCATTCACAAGTTTTAGTAAAACTGAACATAAAACCAAAGAAATAAATATTTTTTTCAGTTTTTATCGAGTTGCAGCACATATTTCATTATTTTTAATATGAAAATCATAAATTATCACAGATTATGTAATTAACAATTCCATTGCAAAACCCATTAAAGAATACGACATATTTCACAAACTTGTTTCATATTGAAAGATGTCATTTTATTCTCGCGAATGCATAAATATTCAGCAATTATTTTCTTAATTAAGTAGAAACAACAACAACAACAACAAAATATTCACAAAGTGGTTAATTAACGTTTTCTCGTTACTCATTTACTTACGGTATCGATTTAGTTAATTAATGCGATAAATTTTAATGCAAGTTAGCGAAAATCTTGAATACATGTACAACATAACATTTAATTGGTGCGGACTCTCTCTCACACACACTCGGTAATGAAACTCTAATTAGTAGCAACTCGAGAGACCTTTCTGTCTTACGCAATAATCCAGGTAATTGGATATTGATGCAACCCGAACGGCTGCGCGAATCCCGCAAACCTAATACGAGCAAACCTAATGGATGGCCACGATTTCCTAATCTAAATTTGTGCACCGCGTATTTTGGAATTCATATGCGGATTATGCACACAGATAGATGTAAACTCTGTATCATAACTTTCATTTAACTTCAATTATCATTAGTAAGTTATATACATCTTTCTGTTTTCATTTAACTATAGATTTTTTCTATTTGGGGTCCCAGGTACTTTCAAATATTTGCAGCCATCAAAATGAATTAGTTGTCAATGGGCAATTGTTTCGAACAAGTGATTTGCTGAATGTTCGATTTGGATCGTTGCAAAAAGACCAAAAAATAATTGCAATGTAACAAGATTGGTGCGCCACTGGGTTTGGGACGGTCATGTGAACAACGTGAAGTTGGCAGAGAGTTATCGATGGAGTTGTGAGAGAGAATTGATTAAAGTAGCTTCTTTGTTTTACCACCACAACTTGGTCCTTACTTGTGATGGTAAAACAAAGAAATCATTCAAATCAATTCTATCTAAATCATAACAAACAGATCATCAAAGTAAGCTGTAATATTCTAATGATTTAGTTAAATATATTTTTGAATCAGGTATCTTGATTTGAAATTAATGTAAAATTACATGTAATACATTGGTAATAACATTATTAGGTAAATAAAATAGATTAGATGGCTACAGATTCGTGAAAATTGAGTACTTAACAATCCATTAGTAGATTACAAATCGAGTGGTAGATACGAATAAACATGATTATACATTGATTTCAATATTTCCTTATTGATAATTCATTAGAGTATTAAGCACATGTGTTATATCTGTAATTCAATTTCAATTAATTTGTTTGTTTTTGCGGAACCAGTAAACATATGTATGTAAACATGATTGCAAACATTTGTATCGATTCTAAAGCTGTCAGCTGTCATTGTTTCAATTGGTAGTAATGGTCATAGTTTCGTGTTTTCTTCATTTGTCTACCGCTTTAGGCAACTCTTTAGGCAACTTATTTTTGGAATTGGGTCAAATTTGATCAAAATTTTCTCGCTTTTTTTTAAAGCAAAGTGGTTTTTAAATGGAAGATGGAACGTTTATAATAAGTAATGTAAAATATTTTGAAAATAAAACATGTAATATACGTGTCACATTTAACGAGAACGCTTCCGGTCGCCATTTCATGCACGTTTGACGTGTAATTCCATAGCAACGCACATCATTTCTATGGCAATCGGTTTAAACGTCAAACGAAATGTCAGTTTTCCCCATTTGTTGCGATAATTGTTTATAATTTACTTTCGTCGACCATCGAAGATGGCGCCACCATCGGACTGTGCATAAATCGAATGGGCGATTCGCATTCATCGGGGCATGGCCGACGCGATAAGCCATATATTCCATCGAGCAAATTAATTAATTATGATTGAATCTGCGTATCACTACTAATTGACGGTCGGTCACGCAAATGGCCGGCCAAAACCGAATTAATCTCGATGATAAAAGGACGAATTTAGCGAGATGTATATGTGTATATGATCGAGGATTTGCGAAAGGAGCAAATGTAATCCTTCCTCGCTGCTTTCGCCCTTACGTGGCATTATGGAAATTGCCCGACTGCCGGCGTCTTAATCCTCTCCGCGCTTTGCCATAAATAATAGCGGCGTACGACTGTCTCCGACAAAGGGAAAGTGGCGGAGAAGAAGAAGAAGAAGTTGATGTAAGGGAAAAAGTATAAGACGTAGGAGAAGAAGAAGAAATGAGAACGTAAAAAATAACGGCATGAGAGCGGGGGGGGGGCTTTAAAATGTAATGCGGAGTGGATGATTTTTCTTTTGTTGGATTTCAGGAGATGGGCAGGGGTGAAAGGTTGTTGTATTATTTATGCAATGCAGAGTCAGGACGTGTCTGCGATTCCGGGCTCCGGATTGCGCTGTAATTAATTACTCGGCGCGTATGTGCATGATCCATAAAGCGTAAACCCACTGGGATTACTTTCAGCACACAATACCGTATATTTATTTTTAAATATTTTCATACATGCATGCTATTTACTCATATTAAACATGCTACACCCCTAAAACACACATCATTTACGCGTTTTAGAAGAGATTTTCAACTTGTTTGTCGCGAAATGGCGAATTAGATCAAAAATCAAATATTAGGAATCAATTGTAAAAATAGATAGATTTTGATTCCACTTGACGAATGTTCAATCAAATTGATGGAAAATGAGTTATCACTGTCTTAATTTACATTTTGCATGACAACAATCTGTTGCGAAAAGTGCTGGTTCTTACGATTTTTTCGCTATTTACACCAATATAAGGTAGTGAGGCTGATAAGGACCGAAACTGTGCTACAAATTGGGCCGTAACATCAAAGAAATACATACATTTTACGATATATATTTTTTTTTTAAAGTAGATTTAGTTTTCAATTTACGAATTTCATTCCAATTAAGCTGTACATTTGAATGCTTTTACGTAAAACTCTAGGTTTAAAAGTTCTTCATTTACGCATTATTTGTACATAGATTAAGATTCCATTGTACGAATTCACATTTGTCGTGTTTCTAATCTAAATTGTTTCCGAGAACCTTTTCCCAAATTGTAGTTGGTTTTCCACATTTCCAGTTATTCAGATGCATCTGAATTAATCAATACATATTACTTAATAATTTAGTAATACAATATGCATAAATTAAGTATGTTTGCATAAGAAATGTTCTTAATTTAAAAGCATCAATAATAAGGTTGTTGTTTCCAAATTTGGTTCGCAAATTATGTTTGTATCGCAGTTTAACTTCATTACACAAGCAATAACATGGATTGTTGCACCAAATAACTTACTTTTTATCAGTCAATTTTAACTGAACTTGTATAAAAATTCAGCGAAAATCAGTTAAAATTTGCGTTTTGTGGTATCATTTGAAACAAGCGATTTGACATTCATTTTTATTACAACGTTGTTCCACGAAAACTCAGAACAAGTAAAAACTGAACACATCAAACTAAAGACGGAAGAAAACATATTTTCGGAGAGATATTAAACTATTTTGTCAATGTTCTATTTTTACTTGTTCTTAGTTTTCCGGGCATCAACGAAGTGCTGGAACTTTCGAGATCGCTGTGACAAAGTTTGTCTAACTTAATAACTCAAGTGTATTGGAGTGAATTTCAATATTTTTCATAGACCCGCAACGAGAAAAGACTGTTTTAACGGAATTTTAATAGATATTAATATCTTAATATATCTGTTGGAAATCCGAAAATCATAAGCAAAAAAAATGTGGTTTTTGCGTTTAAAAATAAGTGCGTGTTTGATATATAATACGGTGAGTCAACAAACAGAACGGACAAGTAAAAGGAAGTGCAAGAGGAAAGGTCAACTACGGAGTAGTTATAAAATTACATAAAAGAAACTTGTCTCTGTAAGATAGTGCACCGGATGGTGTTTACATTCGTTTGGTGGCTTTAATGCATTCTCGTACAAAGTATCTCCAAATCCGGTCAACAAAGAGCTGCAGTTTCGCAACTGAACGAACGACATTATGTACTGCATCTGGTATACGTTAGTTATTTAATAAAATGCGAATTTCAATGTGAATATGGTAAATGAAGATATTTCAGAATAAAATTTAGACCATCATTGAAAAACTTGTTAACAAAAAGATTCATGAATCATCACCTATGTTGTTTTCTGTTGTTATCTTCTGATTGTATGTTGAAGAAGTGGGTGAGGCAGGTTTTGAGATCTTCATCGTTTACGGCTTTCATTTGGTTCAACATGGTGTGTGGATGAATCCATAATATGTTGGCAAAAGGTCCGGAAAGTATGGTAGATCTGCCTATAGGAGAACCTTCTTGAGATGTTTGCAGTGTGTTGGCGCAGTTATCCTTCTACTTGATTGGCCTTTTCTGCTGAATTTCTTCAATCTTGATGAAGTTGTGTGAGATAGCATTTCTTGGATTTCTAGGACTTTTCCAGTAGATCTTACCTTCACAGGCTCACCAGACGCAAATCATTGTCACCTTCGGGTGAAGACCTTGCTTTGGTGAGTCTCCAGGTGCCTTTAATTGCTTCATATTAACGTAAAGATGACAACATTCATCCCCGAAGACAATTCGATATAAAAATCATCAATTATTGATCACAATGAATGACGAAACTCTTCCTCCAGTTGACGAGAATATTTATTTTCTTGGTTGATATAACTTCCATTTCAAAAGCCCGAAATATTGAATTTGATTTGAATATACTTCAATGCGCATACATAATTGAAATGCATTCACGGGCCGGATTGGGGCCGGATACGGCCCGAGAATTTAAGTTCAGATTTGTAGTATGATCCAGACCAGAAAATGGAATGCACATAAATGAATATCATTTTATTTAATGGACATTTTCTTGCTCAATATATCATCTGTGTAATTAGTGTACTCCAATATTGATGGTGAAATATTGCGAGCTGATTCATTTACGTTTCAATGAGGCAAACCCCATTTGCGAGGAGGCAAATTCTGCATCCATTAGATGAACGAAGAAACGAGAGCAACACGGATTAATCATCGGATAAGTTCCATGAAGCTCGAACATCCCAACCATGATGAAATACAACAAAATCGATTCACGGTTTTCCGTAAACACAATCCCATTATGCGTCGATATTTTCCAACGTAATGCACGTCACATTCGATTAAAGTTGCACCACGAAATGCGGGATCATCCCTGTTGTGTGTACCTGTTCTTCTCCCTCCGTTAAAATTAATTAAATGGCATATTTGATGTGCTAGATGGTAATTGTTTTCAATTAATAGGTCCCTAGGATGTTGGACGGTAATGCGAGCAAATTGGTTGGAAGTAATAATGAGCGAATTCCTTTCGCCTCGAGATTTCACCCGTCCAATTTTCCACGGATCATTGGCGTCTGCATATAAATAGACCTATTAATTTCGCAGTTCATCATCACCACCCAATAACAAAATCCTCCTAAGGATTACTTTGCAATTACTTCTCACAACACAAGTAAAAAATATTAATTCCAACATTCCCTACAACAATCATCTTGACATAACGTAAAGAGAAATATGTTTCATAGCTTACTTCAACAATGTTGACTCTAAATTTGCTTCTTAAAAAAGACGTATTAACAAACATATTTCATTTAGACGCATGAATACCAGTTTATAAGCAATAATTTTGACTAATAGTTTAGTTAATTTTTCTACAATCTTTCATTACTAAATCAATAAATTTGTAACATTAATTCAAATCATATTTACTTAGTTTAATGATTCAACAATTTACTATATTCAATTCAATGGAAATCAATTAATTACGCTGAATGGAAATGATCTGAACTAATATGTAATTACGTATAAATCATCACCGAAACCGTGATTCGTTTCTGATTATTCGCTGAGTAACGAGTGTACTTTACGCCGAAAATAAATCAACGCAATTACCGCAAAATCGATGAGATCCATTATTTTTATTTACTCTGATTCCATCGATTATTCACGAGCAGAGTATTTGCTCTTCCGCCTGACTAAATGCAACTAATGAACACCGACGCATTTAATAAGAAGGTGGATAAGTAAGTTTGGGTTCGGTCGTAATCAGGGAACGTTGCACTCGCTCGCTCCAGAACTTGTTAATTAGTGCGCAAATTAAGCAACAAGTATCTTAAATTGGATTTAACGGATGTAAGAAACTATACTGCACTTTCTTTGCAGCAAGTTTCGTTTTGATTTATTGTTTTCAATAAGTCAATCTTACACCTTACAATCTTGTTAATTTAGGTTTATTAAAGAAAAATTAGTAGTTTACATTTTTTTTTGAACCTTGATCCATATTTTGCTAATAATTTTCAATTTTTATTAGTCAAATGAAGTGTTTACATTATGACTAACCTTGGTGCATATTTTTGGGTTTGTTTAAACTTCAATAAACTATTTTCGGAATGCAAAGTGTGCGTGGAAAGTGTTGAAATCGCTTGTGTTACATCTATTTTTAATCAATCATTTGCGTTTGTTCGTGAAAAAAACGTGAAAGAAGTTGCAAAATGTTTGAACTAAATGCATAAATTGTCGCAGATTTGAATGGAACTGGACGACAATGTGTTCAACGGTGGTTGCGCAGCGGGTGTAGAACTAACTTTGAGCCCTTTGCCCGTTCGACCGAATGGATTCGGATTGATTCTATGAATCGTTTTCCGAACCGAAAATCCTTTTATTTTAATCAGTTTCAGAGTTTGTATCCTCTGATAAAAGCTACTTACATGTAAGAAATTATATTTGCTTTTTGGATAGGAAACCATTTGAGGATAAACACTTTTCCCGTCCAAGCAAAATATTAATAAGTGAAGTGGAGTGCAATATTTGCCTTCCCATTTCGGAGGTAATTGATGGGATGATTGTGTTCGTAATGTGATTGTCAGCCAGTCTTCGCTTGAAGGAGAATCCTATTTTATTTCATAGGAAATCGATTCGGTTAATAAATCCATTATTGATTGGGAAAACGTTGCGAACGGAAGACCGGAAATGCGGGAAATCCAAACGCGAATTCTCCGCCGCAGCCGCCAATAAAATTATCTCCGTCGGCCCAGAAGGATGTCCCAGTTATCCTCAATTATTACCACATCGATCGCCACGTCCTTTCATAACAAAGAACCCAACGAACAAAACTTGGCAAACTCAACGCTTTACGCATCCTTTTACGAACGCAAGATTTATTCATCACTTTCATCCATTTCCAGACAAACGAGATACTTAACGGAATGACCAATCAATACATTCATTATTTACCAAATAAATTATAGTCATCTATTCGATTTTGACTTCATTTTTAACGAATCTTAAGATTAAGACTTACCAATCTAGAATTCTCAATATTGTATTGTCTAAAATAAGTTTTTTAAGAGTTACCATACTATATAACAGAATAGTGATTCATTAAATGAGTGCTTTAATAGTTTAAGTAGTTTGCAAGAGATGTTTGATGAAAGGATAAGTTGAACCATTCAATACATGATTTTAATGGGTCCGCAATTTACATTTTTTCAATTTGAAATGCTCATTTGGCGCTGAAAAGGGGGGGCAAATTCTGTGCAAACATTAATCATCTCGACGACACCTACCGCCACTCGATCGATCTGGAAGCGCAAACAGTTGAACACGTTTTATATTTGAACGGGCATAAAAGAAAATTTAAGGCTTAAATATTATTCAGGCAGAAGATCAGGCACTTGGGTGTGCCAGGAGATTAATTCAACGTTATGTGTTAAATTTAGAACGTGAATTCTGATTGTACTGGATTTTGGATGATGTTTTAAATTGCAGGATAAAAACTGAAGCGTGCCACAGTCGACTTGTTACACATCCCGTACATCTCGTGTAACGGCCACGTAATCATCAAATGTGTGTATGTGTGTAAATTGTTCCGCTACGAACTCGGTTTACAACAGCTTTATCTGTTTTGGAACGGTTATACGAGAAGAGCCGTCAGAGAGTAATGATAACCAGAATACAATTCAATTTGTGCAGTTTGCGGTGATGGTAATTTCAATGTCTTTAATTTTTCAGTTGCCATGCAAGCGAAGATCCCGGAGAGGAGACAGCTGAAGGAAATGCTGGAAGATGAAAGAAAGGAGTCTAGTCCTAGTCCCACGCCGAGTCTGCAGGCCGGAGGCTCTCCAATTAGTGGTATTCTCAAAGGTGGGAGACTTTGGAAGCAGCAGACAGCGGACATTAGCAATATGCGAAGCGAGTTTCTGCATCAGCAACAGCAGTTGCAACAACAGGTAAATATAAATAGCTGAACGGTAAACAGTAAATCGCAAATATTGTTCGTGTTGAAAGGTTAACGACAACATAACGTCGGACGATGAAGGTGGAAGCAAACGGTCCGTGCGGTTCATCGAGGAGGAAGAGAAGCGCGACACTTGCGAGATGCCGTCGAAAAAATTGGACGAGAGCAAGGACGAAGTTGATGCGAACGTGCCGACGGCTAGTCCTGAATCCACCGAGATGACCCTCACGTTCAAGCTGGGCAATCACGTGCTGGTCTCCAATAATAGCCTGAAGCCGAATTCGGCGGTTCGGCAATTGTTTCCATGCACCAAACCGCTGGCCGGAAAACAAGACGAGGGCGAGTCGGTGCATCAATATTTGGTGACCGCCGAAAGCCTGAAAGCTTTCGAGGAAGCGAAACGTTCGAAATTGCCACAAATTATAGGCGAAGCAGACGAATCCATTAAGAGAGCCATCGAGCGTAACACTCTGCGCCGCTCGCTGATTCGCTACGAACCGCGTAGCAAGAAGAACGCAAGAACCGACAACTCGCTGGTGGAACGCATCAAGCAGTTGACTTGCGACGTGGACGAACCCTTGGAGATCGTGCAGGAGCAGGCACGTGCCAGTCCTCCGGGCGAAGAGGCGAGGAATTCTCCGGAAATATCGGCAGTTAAAAACTCGCCATCTTCCTCGTCCTCGTCGACGTCTTCGGTGTCGTCCACCTACAGGAAGATCACCGATCTGTTCGCGAAGCGCGATCGACCGGATATTCAGATCGAAGCTCAAGTCAACAACAACAAGCATCTCAACACCGGCGTACCAGATTTGGGAGGACCTCAGGAAACACACAATCCCGTGATTAAAGTTAACTCGACGGAAAGCAAGAAGCAATTTCTCTCGACTTTAGCGCCGCTCACGGCCTGCGTAGGCGGAGCTGTTGCTGCGGACGACTATTACTACCAAATGAACACCCAGGGAGACAGGATGTCCATGGCCAGCTCCGTTGGCACCGAATACAGTTTGGAAGATATAGAGGATGGTCTCAAGAAGGACGAGGAGGAGAATAAGAGGATAGCTCCAGATGTTTTAGTTGGCACGCCATCCGCGTCGGAGTCCGGAGATGAACTGGCGATGTTCGTGCAACAGGATGCCAGCCGCATCGAGAGGATCAAGAAGAAGTAAGTGAACATTTCGGAAATTAACGAACAATTTTAACCGGTTTTCATGTCAATGTTAAAGGTATCAGCCGGATGCCGAGGAGGATGACGAGCACGATGATTACGGCTTCAATAGGAGACCCAGCGTGAGGGGAATTAAACCGCGGTTCGGTTCGACGACGGAAATTCTGCAGCAGATCCAAAACCAGATGCAACCCCCGACGAGCACGCCGCCTCGAAACCCCCCAGTGGCTTGGCCTTATTACTCGGAGACTAATTTGAGCGGGGTTGACAATAAAATTAGAGCTCAGCCACCCACCTACCAATACGTCAGCGAGGAAATGAAGCGAGCGTACGCACAGCAGTATAGGCCTACCACTCTTGTGGACGAGAACATTTACCAGAACTGTGCGAACAGATGCCCACAGCAGGCGACGTACAGAACAAACATCTACACAACCAGAGTGGCCGCTCCGCCGGACTACTACCAATCGCTCCCGAGGAACGCCACGCGACGGCCCCAGTCACCGCCGCCTCAAGAAGTTTCCAAAGGCTACCATCAAACCATGGTGTACATCCCGT
This sequence comes from Nicrophorus orbicollis, assembly GCA_018845635.1. NCBI lineage: Eukaryota > Metazoa > Arthropoda > Insecta > Coleoptera > Silphidae > Nicrophorus > Nicrophorus orbicollis. The sequence goes on along the minus strand of JAFMTC010006794.1, from coordinate 2,414 downwards.
ACAACCACATCGAACCGTATCAACCTTACTACCCGGCTTACAACCACAACTATCAAATCAGGCAGCATCCGCAGCAGTACGCACCTCGCTCGGACTCTCCTCAGCAGCAGCAGCAGCAGCAATTCGCACGTTCCACGCAGACTTATTACCCACGTTACAGACCTCCGAACGGTTACCAGCAGATAAACAGACACAGCTATCCCAGATATCCGCCGGACAACGGTTCGATAGCGGACAGCGAAACCTACATGAAGGACTCGATGCCAAATTCGCCAACGAAACCTCGCTTCATTGAACGCGGGGTTCCCGAGGGTGCAGCCAGCGTATCCCCGCAGGACAGCAACGTCGTTGCTGCCACGATGACTTCGCCCACCTCTCCCCAGAATCCCACCAAGCCCATGTTCTACGCCATGAACGTCTGACCAAATGAATAGGTCAACATCACCGTGCGGATTTACACAAAACCCAAACAAACCAAATGATCTCCCGAGGCAAAAATTATTACGGAACAAAACCCAATACCGACGAAGGCAGTAAATAATTTTCTAGTAGATAAAATCGTACTTAAGTATATAAGAAAGTATTTTTTATTTATGTGTAAATTGTAAATTGTATATGGTTAGTAGTCATTGTTGCCAAAAAAGAAATGAAATTCCATTACCAAAGTATTATTATTATAACTATTACTATATTATATAGATAAGTGTTACTGACCAAAAAAAGAAAAGCAAAAAAGGGAATGTAATTCGAGGAACTCACTCACGAGAGGCATCAAATGTTGCACTGTTTTTCTTAAGTCACCTTAAGACGGATCGAGTGATCCGTTCATCAAAAACATATGGATACAGGGTGCATCGTCGAATACTGCACGTCATTTTTTTTTAAAACGCTCGCTTGATTTTCTGAAACAATAAAACTAGTACACATTCAATGTTGATTTTGCGAAGAAGCAAAATCTAAGACACATTTGTTGTGTCACTTTAAGACTTAATATATCCATTATCTATGTTTCAGCATAGATAGGACTGGAGAATTTCTTGTTGTTTTCGTTAGAATATTATTTGATACAATATATTTACAAAATAATTAAACTTAATTAACAAAATTTTACTTAGAAACACTTTTTTCTGTAAATATGAATTGTTGAATTCAGAAAATTTTATACTCAAACTGTTGTTGATTACAATTTCTTTTTGTGCGTTGGCTTCGAAAATAGTGCAATTTTAGATGCGTTAAATTTAGTGGATGTTTCTTTTTTGTTTCTTTAGACAATTTAATTTCATTGTGATGCGTTCAGTTATTGCAGTGATAGTAAATTTTCGTTGTAGAAACCGTTCGAGTTCCGAAATGTTGACATTTTCGTGGACTGAACTGGTGTGTACTGTGTAGTTGAATAGGTGAAATAGATTTATAGATTGATTAACTTACGAAACGGATGAAAAGAAAACAGAGCGGAGAGAAAAACATAAAGAAATTATTTATTTATTCTAAGAAAATTATATTATATAAATATGAGAAACAAGAAATATTTAACAAGCAAAAAAAATAAACTAAAAGTGAGATAATATTGTGACACATATTGTTGTCTACTTATAATTTTGTATTATAATACGTTTAGATTAATTGTAATTTAAAAAAAACAAAACAAAACAAAAATTATATATATATATAAATAAATTTAAGCTTAAGTGTTTTTTGCTCAAATGCAAAAGTCTCATAATTTCCTTGACGCCAATGCGATGTTAATAGATCTTTTTTTTTCGAAAAAAAATCGACTTTAACTCAAAAAATATATATATAAATTATAAATATAATGAATGTTTTATTAGATATCGTTCAAGTTTAGTTAAATTATTATTGTTTAATAGCGATCCATGTATTATATAATTGAATATTTATATGTAAAATATAAATATAAAATTTGTGATGACTTGTTTTTTTTTCTGTCTATTATAAGTATTATGAATGAAACGGAAAGAAGGAAAAAATATTAAAGATATTGCTATTATTAATATTATTATTATGATTACTGACAACACGAAACAAGTGTATAGTAAAGACAAAATGAACAAAAAATTAATAGACATTAATAAAATTACTTAATACTGTAGATATTTCATTTATATCCCATTATTTATCTTAACATATTTACAGATTTTCTGGGTTCTCATTTGTATATTCCTTCCACAAATGAGTGATTTACGAAGCGAATTACAGCCAAACCACTCAAGACACAGCAATAAATTAATATGCGTTATATTCCCCAACTATCTTAGTTCATAAGCATCTTTCAGATCCGATCTATCTATTATAGTTTCCGAGAAAATCGCTAAAATGTAAAGCCACTGCTTTTCGAACGTTAATTTTTTCTTTTCTTCAACTTTGACAGCGTATTACAGGCAAACGACTGAAGC
>JAFMTC010006733.1:0-16848 GCA_018845635.1 Nicrophorus orbicollis | reverse complement strand
TTTTTATTTATCAATTGTCCATCTTTATTCTAGTTAGTGTATATAGGTTCGAGAAGTTGGATATGGTTTTTTTTTAAATACATTTCCACAATTTGCAAAAATATGTATTTTCATGTTATTGCATTGTTTCAACATTGTTGAATTTTGAAATTTATGTACGCATGCGCAAAATGCTTTTTTTTAATGCGCATGCGATGCACAGCTATCAATGCGTTCTGGGATGGTCTTGTAAAATTAATGATCTTATTGGTGCTGTACAAATGAAATTAATTTAGAAGTAATTACAATCAAGTTTGTTATTATAATTCCTTTACATTGGTCTTACAAATGAAAGTTTATTTAAGATATATCAAATTCAAAGATAGTTTACATCATATAACAAAATATATAATGGAAGAAATTACTGGCAAGATAGTAGAAATCACCAATAAAGCGACACATGATGGAACATATCCATAAATATTAAAACGGACCATAATAACTCCAATACACAAAATACATCTTATCTTGCACAATGACAGTGAGAGGTGTTTCACAATAATCAGCTACCGGAATTATTTTGGACTTGAAAAAAAAGAGAAAATGCACAAAAAGTGCAATAGCACTTAGATTATTTACTTATAATAATTATTATTATGGACTATTACTTTATTATCTGTCAATAAAATGTGGTATTGATGTATTAAATATAATCCTTTTTTGTTGGTAGATTTCTGTTATTATTAAAAGACAAACAACACTCTTAATTATTAGACTATTTTGTTTGAAACTAGGAAATTATTAAGCAACGTACGTTGGTATAAGTCAATTATCTCAAATACTGTATAGTTTTGGTACTGCACTCATTACTTTATAGTCCCGAATGTTCATTTTGTTTTGTTATTACATTTTAATATCTAAGAGAGTTTGATTTAAAAATGTATCATGAAATTTATGTTTTTATTTATGAACTTAATATTTAAATGTTAATCTATTGTATATGTTTTTTTTTTATATAATAACAAGAAAAAAGCGTATTACTTTAATTTATTTATAAATTCTTCTGATTCTGACATTCACAATAGATTTAACATCACTTTGATTTATCCTGTCGATGATTACGTTTTGTAAACACGCTAAGATATTTGGTTTTTGAACAAATGAAATGAACTTTCTCATGTTAAAATCCGATAATTTCGTAATTCGAATTCATATAAAGATTGGTTAATAGTTTGTAATTAATGTGTTTCAATGAATAAAATAATTATATCCAATTTGTAAAATTGTTTTGGTTTTTCAACAATTGAAACTAACTGCAAATCGCTAATTCCGAAACTCAAATGAACTCATATAAATATTGATTAATTTTTTATTGATTACTATGTTAACAATACAACCCACTGTGATCTATATTTTTCTATGTCGAATGGGTTGCCATCCTAACAATTTAATGATTGATTAAAAATTCGTAATGACTATGTTTCAGTTACTAGAAAAATTATATCCAGTTTATATTGATAATTATGTTAAACTTAGTTTTGGTTTTTGAACATATAAAACGAACAGTTTTTTGATTCTGCAAACCGCTAATTCATATGTTAGCGCAAAAAACCTTAGAGGTAAGAAAATTCATTGAATACCAGAAAATGGATATTATGTTGATTTCAGAAATACATTTTACGGACAAAACCTTTTTAAAAATTCCGAGATTTACCCTTTACGACACGAAGCATCCAGGTGGTACCGCATACGGCGGCACAGCTATACTCATAAAAAGTCCATTCCCATTCATATATTAGCTATATATTGCCCCCAAAACACACAATAAAAGAAGACATTTTTACAACATATTTCAACACGCTTGGAAATAGATTTATTGCTGGAGGTGATTACAACGCAAAGCATCAGGAGTGGGGATCCAGATTAGCAACCACAGGACGAAGGGAACTTCATAACAATAACTGTATCCTCAGGAGAACCAACGCATTGGCCGATTGATAGATAAAAATCCCAGATGTGATCGATTTTTATGTTACAAAAGGAATTTACAAGAAATTACATAGCAATAGAATCAATATAAAATTTAATATTAATATTGATGCAATGATTGCAATAAAAAAAACGTTGAATATGAAAAACATCATATTTAATAAAAATTCTTTGTAATAATTGATATTTTCATAGTATGGGTTCTTTTATATGTTCCCTTCAAAATGATAACATTGTTAGCACTTTGGACCAGTGAACATGTTGAAATAAATGCGTATTAAGTATTGTATTGTATAGTATTTTGTATTAAAAATACATTTTTATTTCAATATTCTCAAACTTCCATTTTAGAAGAATTTCACCATGGCGGGGATTCTAAACGGTGATGAGGGATAAATTCGTTCCACAGTGACTAACCAGAATTGACTTGACGCAGTCGTCACGAGACTATTTCTAGAACACCAGCAGAATATCAACAAATATGATTAGTTGCGAAGAGAAAAAGATAACGTATCGTTGCATAAAAGCTCCTAAACACGGTAAGTGATGAAATTGTCAAATCGATTATGAAAAGCCCCTTTAGAGCAATTTTCAGGTAATCATTACATAGTGTTCAATCTGTCAGATGCCGATCTGCTGGGTCAGAGTTTCCGGAAGGCGGAGGAAGACTCGTTTTTCTTTGACCTGCTCTGCGAATATAGACAGCGCGAGATCTTTAACCTGAGAAAGGAGCTGGAGGTCGGCTTCTGTTCGCCTTCGCCGAGAACGCCCTTGTCGGATAAAGGCTCAAAACGTAAACTGCAGCCTCCAATCAAATGACTGTGTCTCTTATCCTTATGCTTTCATCAGTGTCGGTTTTCGTCAAAATTAAGTCTCTCGGCTACCTGGAGAGGGAATGGGACGCGCAGCAACACGTTACGAAGTTCGGATCCGGGAAAAAGTCAATCAGAAGGATCAACAGGTTCAATCCGGCTGTGACCCCACCGGCACGACAAATCCGTTACTTTTCACCAACAAATTAGTCACATTTCAACATTACAATCAATTGCTCTTATTATTTATATTTCTTATTGTTATTGCAAATCTTTTGTTCGGTTTTGAACTTGTAAAAATGTTTGTGTAAATTTTTTTGTTTCTTAGATAGATTTATTTTCTTTAGTATTTTCGTATGTGAGATAAAACTAGTTATAATAAAAACATGTGTATTCACTTTAAATTTCATTGAATTTCGTTTCGTTTGGTTACTATTCCAGTATATTCATTTAGATTAGTATGGAAGTATACAAATATCTCATTAAAATTGAATTATAAAAGCAAATCAAATTTTCTTCAAAAATTAGTACAAAATACTAAAATAGAATGCCAAAGGTACACATTTATATACGAATTATGCTTAACTTACCGAAGTAAAGTTTAATTAATTAAATTTGAATAATCAAATTTAATTAATATAATAAAAGTAGCATATAAAATATGTAATCTTAAATTAAACATACATAATAATTTCAAAACTTAGTTTAATTATCGTTAAATTTGAATGTGTGTGTAAAGATTGTTTTACTTTAGATTAAATCTCTAATAAAACACTAATTACTAAATATTGTCTTGAAACTTCAATTATTTAACAAAAAATATGTTACTTTATAGTAAATATTTTTGTATATTAAGTAATTGTCTATAATAATTTTAAATATTCGTAATAAAATAGGCATAATCTTAAAGGTTTAAGAGTAATACATTTGTAAATAATTATATTTGAATAATAACATTTTGAAAATTAATTAAATTATATTTCAATAATATTCTTAGCGAAGTTTAATAAAGTAAAAAGTTTGTTAATAATTATATCATATTATTAATGTTTATCCAAAGTCACAATTTTGGTATTTCCATTTACCTACGAAATGAAGTTGTTATTTTAGTACTACTAATATGTAAATCACTTAAATGTGTTCGTTTTTCTTATATCTCTACATACTACACACATCTATGTTATAAACTATTGTACTTATTTAAAAAATATAAAATTTAATAATGAATTACTAACAAAATATTACATATAAATATACTATGGTCTATATATTTGTGTTAAATGTGAAGTCTATATTACAAATCTTATTATTTTGTATTATTCTTAATCTTTCTATTATCTATTATAACTTTGATAATTATTAGCAGCAGTTTGCATCAATATTGGTATTTTTCGTTATTTCATTAAATTTACTTATCTTTGTCAACTTTAAATACCTTTTAAGATTTTTCGTTTCAGTCGATAAATTTAATAAAATTATTGTTGAGAAGTAACTTTATTCTACTTATTTTTAATATTTCGAGTATAATCTTTTAAGTAATAAGAGAAATTGATGTAATTTTGAACAAGTATTATATTTCTACTGTTTAATTCAAAATTTCTATGAAAAAATATAATTATCAAATTATTGTTGAAATATTCACAGAATAATATTAATAATAATATAATTTATTGGCCAGTTTTAAAAACAAAATATAATTATAAACATAAAACCAAACATAATAATAAAAAGAAAAGGCTGGACAAAGGGATATCGACAATTAGTCTTTCCGCACAAGAAGAAGAAAAAATCATTATAAAAACCAACGGCGTCCTTTGGGAAAGGGAAGGTACATTATAATAGGGATAATATTTTATGTAAAAATTTCTAACTAATAAAATCTGGGTAACTGTGCAAAAATGAACATCTAAGAAAAAGGGCAGAAAGACCTACCTGCAGTCAATAGCCCTTTGCAGCAATACAATTTAGTTTTTCTTTCAATTTATTCTTTAACAAATGGCGCATGACTTGAGTCGTCTGTATACCTAAGGACGATTTTGGGTCGCGCCGATCCCAGATCAAACAGACAAGTTTTGCGATCTTAATAGACATCAAGGATTAGTTGTCAATTAGTAAATATGAATGGGTGATTTGCTGAATGTCTGAATGGGCAAATTGTCTTAAAAAGTCATGAAGTTTTCGATATTTAATAATCAATTTATTTATATATTATCTGCAATGATCACATATATTTTAAAGTTAACAAATTTAAAATAATTGTTCAAATTTTGTAAAAAGTCACTTTGCTTTATTTTTTATAATATTTTGTAGTATATCTTTCAAATTATGTTGATACTTTAGAATATTTGTTTATAATATTTATAAAATTTGAATAAAATGAGAAATAGAAGAAAATGTAAATTAAGGCGGGAAGTCGTTAGATCTATAAACAAATATTCTAATTGTCTTCTTCATCGGTTGAAGAATTTTGTGCCTTCGAAGAGTCTTGTGTCTTCGGAGAATCTTGTGTCCGCGGAGAATCTTGAGTCTGCGAAGTAGTTTCCTCGTTGCGAAAACTATAAAATATAGGTTTGGAGGTATGTGCGTCTTCGTTGTCAGTTACATGCGTACCAAGGCATATATATAATCCACACGGTGTTGGGGTTATTGGCGGTTTTGAGGGTCGCCTTGCAGGAGCGACATTCATCTGTGTACTATGGAATGGTGCAATGTGGCTGGACCATGGTGGACAATTCATTACATTTGGTGGACCTATGCGGAGGATTTCCGAAAGCCGTTCAATTTCTTCGTAAATTGCACGTTTCCGCAATAAATTTTCAGCGGATGCTAAAAAAGTTCAGCAAATTAAAAGAAAATCTTGAAAAAAATCGATAATAAACACTTACTATTTACTGGATTGCCAGGAAGTTCTAAAAGTTTTTTGAGGGCAAAATATCTATCTACCGGTGTCTGTGGCTCAGTTGGCTTAAGTTGCGGTGTTCCATAAAATTCTTTATACAGCTTGAAAAAGAACAGACCATTGTTGTTTATCAATGTCCGCTCGAAGTCCGATGATGGAAGATCTATAATTAAAAACATAATTATATATTTTGGTATTTTTAAGGACTTTTTATACTTACATAAAAATTGCTCGAAGTTACTCATTTTTAAAAATGGAAGATTAGAAATGTGAAAATGCTGAACACGAAGATGAAGTCTTGTCGATTGCAAATCACTGAATGTGCTATGGAAGCAAAGAACCGAGCTTACAAAGCTACCCTAACTGGCGGGATCTCTGAGAGTGCGCGTCAAAGGAAGAGGGAGGTGGGAGGGGAAAAAAGCTACTCCTAGGCTTTCCGTTTTCTTGTATACAATTTTCAAGAAGAAATATTTTCACTGGTGGGAGGAGCCAATAAATTTTATAATATTTTAATAACAGTAGCTTCTTGAAGAGATACATTCATACTTAACAATATTAACGTGAAAAAATAATGCTCATTCATAATTTTGACTACCTTTACATATAATGCATAACGTCATTAAAATTATTGTCCGACATTGATAATTGGTATTAGTAAAAAATAATACATTCTGTGCATAATTTTATATTTGTTTGAATCAAAATATAGGATACAGATTTTAGAATTGTCATAATTATTGCAAATATTACTCATGATAAAAAACAGTGTGTTTAATGTGACGTAACAATTATAAAAAAGAAAAAACCATCAGTAATATAAATTCATACTTGTTAAAATTTTAAAAATATCACACATATTAATTAAATTATTAATAGTAATTTAAGCAAACTACTTGAAAACAAAACAATACATCAATCTACCATGTTTGTCGATTTTTTTTATACTTTTCTTCTTATTTATTTTTTCCTTGCACTCAATAGTTTCGGAAACAAAGGTTGCATTGTTTGACTAAAATTTAATTCAGTTTAAAATGCCTGAAACGCATTTCAATGAAATATCACTCTTTCAAGTTGTTGATCAAAAATGTCATCACGTCTGAAAGTAAACTTGGGAATTTTATCTATATATTCAGGTGTAAAATTGAAAATTGAATTTCTCTTTTTACTCTTTTCGTCAACATTTTCTTGAATCTTCTCGACTTTAGTATAAGGCGTCTGCGAAATCAACACCGTGTTTTTCCACCGCTGATCAAAACTTACTGCAGGTTTATTTCGTTTTACAACCTGATCCGTGGAATCCACACGACTGGAAAATACATTCTTCAGAAAGTCGAAATCGCAAGTAAAATACGTGTTCAAATCATTTTTGTGCCTTTCAAAATTATTCTTCACATCTTGAGACCTATTGACATTAACAATTCTTCGCATCAATTCATTGTGGTTCTTCCCCAGGTCAAAATTTGGCTTCCAAGTGGCATATTCGAATGGAGGAAGTCTGCAGATTACATCGAAATTATCTGAAGAAAACGTATGAAATTTAGGTGCCATACTGATGATTAGTGTATATTTGCACTTATTAGTTCTTTTAAAAACGTTTAAATAGATGATGATGGGAGGTTGTCTTGCACTACTTAACAAGGAACTTGTCGATAATAAAAAATTAATTAATATTAAACATGAACATTTTTCCAAACGAGTGCATTTAATCTCAGTCAAATAACAACAACTTAACTTAACCTGTCTTTTTAGTGAAATTTTACAATAATAATAAAATTTAGAGGAATAAAAAGTCATAAAATGAAACAAAAAACAGATATCACAGAAAGACATTAAACAAATTGAAAGATTGCATTCAATTTTATTTATTCATTACTGATCTTTCAGAAAGTCAATATTTAAAATCAACTGCAATATTTTATTAAGATTAATATTGCAATTATTAATTATAACTTAATTGAAACTAAATTATTTTAAATTAATTATCGGTGAAATCGCAGAATTCAATTAAAGCTACATCCTTTTTTTGGGTAGAAAAAAGTATAGTCAATAGACCTGAACTGTAAATTATTTGTGTCTTTTACAAGATTACATAAATACATGTTTGGCTTATAAGTCATAAATAAGTCAAAAACTTGTTAACCTCTTTATACGGCATTTCGCTATAACGGCCCTCTTTAATTAAAACACGTTTTCGATTTACGGTCTAAAATGTTTAACGGCTATAACGGCAAAAAAAACTTTTTTTTATTGGATTATCTACATGTTGTCACTCTTACGCAAGCACAATAATTGATTCGTTATACGGCTTTTCGCTTTGCGGCCAAGTTTCGAGGAACGTATCTAGGCCGTAAAGCGAGGTATGGAATTTATTACAAAAAAACAAAAAAAAAACAGGAAAAAAAGTTGTTACTATCAAATACCAATACAATTTGTTACTCAATTTATTTATACTTATGAATTTTATATGTATCGTCATTGCAGACACCGTTACCCATTGACAGCTAATTCATTTTGATGGCTGCAAATATTTGGAAGTACCTGGGTTTAAACCCAGGTATTTTTTTTTGCTATTACATGAACCGCCTTCAGTTCAGGTGAGGGGACTTATTACAGACCGAAGTCATTGAGGCAATCAGTTCGTCAGTCGTAGAGTCTGAAGATTTTCAAAGACATCGTCTAGTGAACTTGTACTTATTTAACAAAAAAAAAATTGGCACCCGAATGTTCTATGAAGAAAAAGAAGGATAACCAGTTGAAATCTATGATGAATATCAAGGAGATCGGGTTACAATGTAACCAAATCGAGATAATGTTAATCGAATCGAAGGAAATGAATCTGATAAACGAAGTGATAACAGTGAGTAAATTCACCAGGAAACTCCGCACGCAACTAAATAAGAAGGACCTATTCTCGGAGTGGACGAAAATCGACATTACGTCGATTTCAGACAGCAAGGAGTATAAGGAAAGGTACGACTATTTGGGTAAAGACATCGATCATTTCTATAAACATTACAAATGTAAAGCAAAGGGGATGATAGACATCTTCGACGCTATAAAGATCATTGAAAACGATATGAGACCGACATCATGGAGCGACGATTTAGCGATACGTAATTTCTGCATTCTCATCGACGAAATTTTGGACTCCATGGTAGACCTCGGAAATCGTTTGATTCAGTTGAAGACAGATATTCAATCTCCTGAAAAGAAGAAAAAGGTCGTATCCGCGAAAGAAGCCTTGTTGATTCTAAGAAGATGTGAGAACATCCAAGAATGTTTTGGAAGTAAAGTGTTGAAAAGGGTAGAGTTCGCGAAAGTAAGGAATCTGAATAGGTCAATGTACTTACTATTAAAAGAGATAGATTTAACGGAATTCTACATGAACGAGATCACGAAGCAGATTTCTGAGAATTACAGTTCAATGTGGAACAACGCTAACGTTACCTCTATTGTAGATAGATTAGTATACATTTTGTCGAAGGATTCCATGAAATTCTGCCGCAAGTACGAGAAGCAATGTTTGGCCTACGAGGATTATTTCATATATATGAAGACGCACGCGAACATTGGCGAATCGAGCAAAAACGGTAACTCTGAGTTGATAGATATGTTTATCGAACATTTTAATGAGATTTGTACGATGTTCCAAATATTCGCTGATACTGCTTCACAAGTCGAGAAAATCTTCAATAAATTTTGGAAATACCTGGACAAAGAAGAATTAACAGCCGAATCGGGGTTGTACATAACACAAGTAGTAATGTCTATATATTAGAACCAAAGTTTGTTATCTAAATATGCGCTAAAGTATACATTAGAGAATAATAACATACAATACAGTTCGTCGCAATACGAAACAGAAGAAAGATGGAGCAGGTACGTGACAGGATTGAGGGCGGATGACTCAAAATCATCTGGAGATGAGGCAGGAGCAGAATCACCTGGGCATGAAGCAGCAGTAACAGAATCACCAAATGCAGTAGAGTTAAGTCCAAAAATGGAAGCATTGCGGAGGGCAATAACACGTGTAAGCTCATGGGGACTTGAGAGAAAAAAAAGTCATATGCAGAAGTATTGAGCAGATTGAATGAAGAATCACACGCAGAATCGACAGCAGAATTCTATCTAGATGCAAATGCATGGAACTACAAAGAGGATTTCGAGGCGGGATTGCCGTTATATTCAATTTACTCAAAAGAGCAAAATGAAGTAGAAGAAGAAACATCAATCAAGAACCATCAACATGTGATAAATTCAGAATCATGGATAGACAAGAACGCAATGCGGATTCGCAGACCAAAAGTAGAATATCTCGCGTGTCATGATCCATCAACATGGAGTGATGACTTTGGAGATATAGATGGAGACAAGCAAGTCGAGGTGACTGATGACACGAACTTATGTTTTGATGTTAGTTTTGAATAAAATGTACGTTTTTTTATACAAAATTTTAATTTATTTTTTTCTGTATATGATTTGAAGTTTATGACAATAAAAATATATGTTTTACAAATACCTCTTTATATTGTTATTATTATTGTTGTAAATATATACAACACTAAAAGCAAAACCAATAACAAGCCATTAAATATTTTCTTTGTTGATCTGAAGGCGAAGGAAAATAACAAAGATATATTTCAACTAACAAAAGTTCAATCACGAATAATTAGAGTTGAACCGCCCTTAAAGACAAGAGAAATTCCATAATGTAAGAACCGTCAACAATACAACCATACACAGAAACATCGCCGCCCACCCAGATGCGTCAAGTCTGGGGAGCAGCAGATGCGACGAGAACAGCATCCACGACCAGAACAACAGCCCCAAAGAAAACAACAACAAAATATACAACAGCAACAGAACGACCAACCTAGAAGGCCTTCTTATGCGACTGCAGATAGAATCCCAGAAGACAAGAAAAATAAGAATAAACAAGATAGTCCAAAAAACTGGGAAAGGAACATAATGGAGACTCTAGTGGGCTTGACTCAAAAGTTAGTGGAACTACTGGGAGAAATGAGGACATTCATGAACCACTAAAATTTCGTATGCACAGGGTACGCAGATGACATGGAAAATACAGTGAAGAGAAAAAATGAATTTTACAGAGATGTTTAAAAGGAACAATTTATTTAAAATTTAAAAAATATAGTGTTTTTTTTTCAAACATAAGTTTTATGTATAGTTATATAAGTAATCGACGAAAAACACAATGGAAATTGGTGTTTTAAGTTCATTAGAAAGGCGAGATCCTTACGTATGTTGTGTATAAAATTGAAAATTAAATTGGATTTTTAGTTAAAACTTAGTTTTTATCAAAAATAGTGCTTTCGGGAAGCTCTAATGGGACTTCGAATTCCCATATTATTTTCTATGTAATTAATGATGGCTCATAATAAAAACTAGTAATTAAATTATTTTTGTGAAAATGTTTGTGCTAATGTTAAAGAAATTTAATATATATTATGAGGTTAAATTTCTTTGATCTAAATAAATGATATAATTTTCAATTCATCAATAACTTAATATAAATAATAGTTTCTCTAGTCTTTCGATTTGGTTAGAATTTCTTATAAGAAAGTCTCCAGTCACTTCTATTTTTTAATATATACTTTTATACAGTTTTTCTTAGTTGCTTTAAAGATATAGTGGAGTGTGAGTGTGAGCTCGGGGCAACAATCGTTAATATAAAATTTTATTAACTAAAGTTTTAAGTATTGGAAGATAATTGTACATGTACAATTAGCAGTTTTAGAGGAATTCAGTGTTCCTACGAATAAATATACGAAATATTTAATATATATTTTAATTTGTTAAAACTAATTCATTTTAGTTTATTTTAAATATATTGGATGTTTTTTTTAAGAATGTTATTATAAACCCAGCAGGATTTTCATTTAACCAGAATTGATTCCAATATTTGAATAGATGTGCTCTATTTAATATCATTGTTTAACATCAATATATGCAGATGGCTCAAAATATGGAACAGAACGCCGAAGTCACGGTACGTTTAAATATTTAATTGGTGACATAAATTACTACATCAGTCTGAACTGTGACTATCGTAATATTCGAGTAAGGGATGTCTACTATTACTATTTTTGCGCTCCTCTTTTCACGTAAAAATTACAAATGTCAAGTGAAAACTGAAAAGGAAAGCGTTCCTTTTCTAGACAGATTTAAACTGAAACTGTTGTTAGACAATTTAAGCTGAAAACACAATAATTTTAAATTGAATTCGTTTTCAGACGTCTAACACTAATTTAGATAAAGATTCTAATGATGGAGGATCGGAAACTGGTAAGTTAAGAAAGTTTGATTGAAAAATCCAAATCATATACTCAATTTTCCCTTTAGTGGATGATCGTAAAAACTGCTTTTATACCAACTTCGAAAACAACGTCACGATGTGTACAAATGAACTTTTAGACATGCTTTTTGGAGACTTCGATTCGACCAAGCCAACAGAGAAATATAGTCCAATATATATATATTTTGCTTTCAAAAGGCTCTTAGAGTATACCGAAAAGATACCAAGTTATAATTGCAATTTTATTATCTCCGATATTATTAGTACATTGATTTTTTTGCAGATGATGAATTGAATTTAAGCCGAAAACGTGTTATTTTAAATAAAATTGAGAAGGTATCAGAGATCCTTCGCAGAGGCCCACCAAAGGTAGTGAAATGCCCTCCATGGTCAAGGAATATTCCATCTTTCAGGGATGAAACACTGGACGATTCCAACGCAAAAGGAGTCAACAATAAACAGAACGTCACCAAAGAGTCACAACCTTCAAATTCGCCAAAGTCCCGTGGAGCCGGTATCAACATTTTCTTAAGTACACACGTGTGGAATGATAGATACGCTATAAAATCTCAGGAGGTGTTTTTCCCTTTTGGTGCGATTGGAACCACAACAAAAAAACCAACAGCTCCTAAAAAAAAAAGACGGTGAAGACTAAGCAAACTTCAGATACAATTCACATAAGAGCTCATTTTTAACAGAGAAACTTCAGTTTCGACTTGAATGTTTTTCATTCTGATTTTACTTATTTGTCCTTATGATATGTTGATTAATTTTTTCCTTACACTTTATTGCATTTAAAAGAAATATCAAACAAACATTTACAGAGAGAGAAAATGAATATGACAGACGAGTTATGGAAAAATCCTATTTTTATAATTTTACTTGTATGTTTATTTTAACATTTAACTTTTAACTCATACTTTTATATAGAAATTTACAAGATGATGCAAACAATCGTTGTTTTGCATTTACTTTCAGTCATACAATATTTGTTACGGCAAGAACAAAAAAATGGTTTGTAGGGATATGACGTATTATTACATCTTTTAATTATTATGTAATTCGTATTATTCATTTTATAATTGTCTATATATTTTAATTTTAATAAATATATATTTTACATTGCATTTTATTTGTTATGAGAAAACAAAAATTTAGTAGCTAGGGGGCGGACGATGAATAGTAAACAAAATGAAACCAACTACTGGTAGTAAGAAAATCACCAGGAACCGTGCACGAGAAAAGACAGTTAGTTATAAGATGGCAGGAAGGGTGGCATGCGTCTACGAAAGGAGCATGAACCAGAAGATTGATGGCAAATATGGCCAAATAGGTAGGACACAGTTACTTTGAAAAGTACCTGCACTTTATAACGAAGCAAAGCGCCCCAAAGTGTTGGTGTTGCGAGGAGAACGACGATCCAGAGCACACCATCTTTAGTACAATAGGTGGGCGGCACTCATGCACGAGACTGAGGCAAAGCTGGGAGAGACGCTGGAACAAGAGAACCTGGTAAACATCATGCTGAGAAGCAAAGAAAGCTGGTATGTCATTGCTGGGTTCATTAATGACATCATCAGCAGAAAGGAGCAAGATGAAAGAAAGGCACAGCTCGAAGAACGGAGCCCACACATGCAACGAACTGACTAGGTAAAGAGGCAGAAGTGCAAGAATAGAAACAGCATGGTCAGAAAGACAAATGATAACTCCGGGTCCTGCGTGCTTGTTTGAGGGGGGGGGGTGGTTTTAGTGCATAGAAATTGCACAGTACCACGGTTCCTGCCCCAGCCGTGGTCCCTTTTGAAGGTTTCCACTTCTCCGAAAAAAAAGGTCCTAATAAAGTCAGAATGCAGTACGAACTTTACGATTTTTTACATTTTCATTTTCACCGTTTTTTAATAAGGATATTTCAATGTTTCTTTTAAATGTTTATCGTTGCATTTTCCTTTGCTGTGTAGTTTTTGCAATTTGAACTAATTTAATACTCTAAACGAAAAGAATAAAACGCAATAAGAGTTTGCGTGTAAAAATATATATTTATTAAAATTAAAATATATAGGCAATTATAAAATGAATAATACGAATTACATGATAATTAAAAGATGTAATAATACGTCATATCCCTACAAACCATTTTTTTGTTCTTGCCGTAACAAATATTGTATGACTGAAAGTAAATGCAAAACAACGATTGTTTGCATCATCTTCTAATTTTCTATATATATAGTATGAGTTAAAAGTTAAATGTTAAAATAAACATACAAGTAAAATTACAAAAATAGGATTTTTTCATAACTCGTCAGTCATATTCATTTTCTCTCTGTAATGTTTGTTTGTTATTTCTTTTAAAAGCAATAAAGTGTAAAGAAAATATTAATCAAAATATCATAAGGACAAATTAGTAAAATCAGAATGAAAAACCTTCAAGTCGAAACTGAAGTTTTTCTGTTAAAAATCAGCTCTTATGTGAATTGTATCTAGAGTTTGGTAAGTCTTCACAGTCTGGTTTTATTAAGAGCAGTTGGGTTTTTTGATGAGGTTCAAATGTCACCAAAAGGGAAAAACACCTCCTCAGATTTTATAGCGTGTCTATCGTTCGACACGTGTCTACTTAAGAAAATGTTAATACCGGCTCCACGGGACTTTGGCGAATTTTAACGTCGTGACTTTTTGGTGACTTTGCGTGTATTATTGACTCCATTTGCGCTGGAATCGTCCAGTGTTTCATCCCTGAAAGATGGAATATTCCTTGACCATGGAGGGCATTCCACTACCTTTGGTGGGCCTCTTCGAAGGACCTCTGATGCCTTCTCCATTTCATTAAAAATAGCACGTTTTCGGTTTAAATTCAATTGAGTATCTGGAAAAGAATTCAATGTACTAATAATATTGGTGATAATATAATTGCAATTATAACTTGGTTTCTTTTCGGCATACTCTAAGAGCCTTTTAAGAGCAAAATATCTATATAGTGGATTATATTTCTCTGTTGAGTGGGTGGAATCGAAGTCTCCAAAAAACTCGTTAAAAATATCATAAATATACATCGTGATTTTGTTTTCGAATTCTATATGAAAGCTGATTTCACGAACACCTAATAAAGAGAAAATTGAGTATATGATTTGCATTTTTCAATCAAACTTTCTTAACTTACCAGTTTTCGATCCTGAATTATTAGATTCTTTACCTGAATTAGAATTAGACACCTAAAAACGAATTCAATTTAAAATTATTGTGTTTTCAGCTTAAATTGTCTAACAAAATTTCAATTTAAATCTGTCTAGAAAAGGAACGTTTTTCTTTTCAGTTTTCACTTGAAATTTGTATTTTTTACGTGAAAAGAGGAACGCAAAAATAGTACAGACATCCCTTACTCGAATATTACGATAGTCACAGTTCAGACTGATGTAGTAATTTATGTCACTAATTAAACGTACCTTGTCTTCGGCGTTCTGTTCCATATTTTAAGGCATCTGCATATATTGATGTTGAACAATGATATTAAATAGAGCACATCTATTCAAATATTGGAATCAATTCTGTTTAAATGAAAATGGGTTCATAATAACATTCTTGAAAAAACATCAAATATATTTATAAACTAAAATGAATTAGTTTTAACAAATTAAAATATATATTAAATATTTCGTATATTTATTCTTATCAACGTCGAGGAACACTGAATTCCTCTAAAACTGCTAATTGTACATGTACACTTATCTTTTAATACTTAAAACCATAGTTAATAAAATTTAATATTAACTATAGTTGCCCCAGCTCACATTCACACTCGACTATTTCTTTAAACCAACAAATAAAAACTGTATAAAAGTATATATTAAAAACTAGAAGTGACTGGAGAATTTCTTATAAGAAATACTAACCAAATCGAAAGGATAGAGAAACTATTATTTATATTAAGTTATTGATGAATTGAAAATTATATCATTTATTTAGATCAAAGAGATTTAACCTCATATTATATATACAAACATTTTCACAAAAATAATTTAATGAGCCATATTTAATTACATGGAAAATAATATGGGAATTCGAAGTCCCATCAGAACTTTCCGAAAGCACTATTTATTTAATAATACTAAGTTTTATCTACAAATTTAATTTAATTTTCAATTTCAAACATAACGTACGTATACCGTCTATGGCTCAACTTGAAGGCGAGGATTTCGCCCTTCTAACGAACACATTGCAATCTTCGTGCTTTCAACGGTTCGTCCGTAATTAGCAAAACACTAATTTTCATTGTATATATCTTTACGATTACGTATAAATTTATACATGTGAATAATCATTATTATTAAAGTAAAACTTGTTTAAAAAAAACTATATTTTTTAAATTTTTAAATCAATTGTTCCATCACACCCGGACTCCACAGTAGCCTCTCAAAAACTCCAGAGAAGCTTGGATGACATTGCCTCCTGGCTGAAGAGATGGAAAATTAGGGCCAATACAACGAAATCAGTCCATGTCACGTTTACGTTGCGTAGACAAACTTGTCCTCCTGTAACTCTGAATGGCTGTGCCCTGCCACAAGCAGACGATGCCAAATACCTTGGGATCCATCTCGACAGACGTCTCACTTGGAAGAAGCACATTCGAACAAAGAGGAAGAAGCTGGACCTGGCAGTAAAAAGGTTGCATTGGTTGATGGGCAAATATTCGTCCACCTCTATTGACAACAAACTGCTTATCTATAAAGCCATCATAAAACCCATATGAACCTATGGAATCCAACTTTGGGGATCCGCCTGTAACAGCACTATTGTCATAATACAGAGGTTCCAATCGAAAACGCTAAGAACCATAACCAATGCACCATGGTTCTCAACAA
>JAFMTC010006582.1:0-10733 GCA_018845635.1 Nicrophorus orbicollis | reverse complement strand
TTGATCTTTACTTTTTAGATTTTTTTAATAATTTTTATTTTGAATATTTTGAGATTACATTGAAAGCGTTCAACTTTTTTTGTAGATAATATAATATAAATATAATAATAGAGAACTGTAACTTTTTTCGAAAGTATTTTAGTAAAATAGGAAATTTGAAGTCGATTTTTTAAAATTCTTTCTATAAAAGCTCATTAAAGTCAAAAGGAATGAAAGCGCTGCCCTTTCGTATTACTATTTGCACTTTGAGAAAAAACCCAAATGTTTATGATTTATGATTATTCATATGGATTATAAATATATTTATTATTATAAGTTTACGATAAGTTAACAAATCTTAAATGTACATTTAGTTTAGTTAAAAATGATTAAATATTTGTATTTAATTAATTATTTACACATGGTTTAATAAATGTAAATTGTAAGGGCTGTAGTCTCTCATTTTGTTGAATCGCTATGGCGCGCACACGTCCAGTACACACACCGGACCGGTGAGTGTAGTGGACGAAAAAAGATGGGGGACGGTGAGAGTTCAATTTCGTTATCTGTTGACCCGGATCAGGGGTGGCCGTTAGACCGACAACTGACCGACCCTTCTCCTCCTCTTCCTCTGCTCTACCATTCCCAGGGGCAACGAAAGCAATTGTCAATTTTTCCTTCTTCTTTTGACCGAAAACCACCCTCTGGCACGCGTCCCCAAAGGACCGACGAAGATTTCACGCACGCGACACACCTTTCTGAACCTCGGCACACACCCAAAACACGTATCTCTTTGTGTGCACACATTCAAATTTATTTTGTCGAGGCTCAAAGAAATAATTGGAGAAGAGAAGCGAAATATTGAACAAATAAAAAGATACCAAAATTATTCAATTTAAAACATTTCTTAAATCATTTGATGCATTCTTCGAACTAATTTTACTTTGTTAATGACAAATTGTTGATTAATTTCAATTATCAATCCGTATTATTTATATCAGATTTATCTGAGCAATAAAAACAACATAACGTCGAAATAATCATTTACTTCTAATTGACAATCATTGACATTTGACGTTTTCCTTGTCTGTTGTTTTAACTACGTAAAATTCGCTTGGTAAGTGAAAAGAGAAACACATCGAAATAATCTTATAGTTCTAATTAACAATCACTGACTTTTGACGTTACCATTATCTCAGTTAGAAAAAACAAATTTCTTTAAATATGACGTTAACTTTATTTATGACACATATTTCAAAGTAATAATGTAGTTATCTACACTGACATTTGACGTTCCCATTATGTCAGTTAGGATCATAAGATTTCCCAATATTCATTCATTTTGTTTATGTTCCATATTTCTAGGTAATAATATAATAAGCACACATCACGTAGTTCTAATGGACAATCAACGACATTTGACATTTCCATTATAGTTTTTTTAGAACTGAGCAAAACGTTGAAACTTTCTGAATTGTTGTTGGGGTGGGGGAGTAGAGGAGAAATGATGTGTACGAAGTGGATTGAATGAATCGCAACTGGTATTAATTTACCTAATGGGTTATTTCCATATGGCGGATTACCGTTCCGGGGGTACCGCCGTTTCATGCAGAAAGGGGTTCAGCCAGCCGGGACGGGGTGCCGCATCCGACGTCCCTCTTATTGCATTTAACCGTTAGATGTTACATAAATATCTTGCGAATTGGGCACAACAACAACCCGAAGGTTACCTGAGAGCAGTAGCAGGTAAAAAAAAGGCGCGCAAAAATTGGGACACAAGGGTTCGGATGGGAGAAAAAAAGGGTTGCGTGTGAAGATCCGGGGAATTAACGGATACAATTTCCGCTACACTTACTACGCACACAATTTTAAATTATCGATCGGTCCCTCTCTCTCCGTTATTTATTCGTTATTATATCTCTTTCTCTCTCTTTCTTCTGCCTTTTTTATTCCACGTCCATCCACATACGCACACATATTGGGAATTGGAAACGCTTTATGTACCGGAAACTCGCATCCATTCAACTTAAAATCTATTAAATTTACAAAATAAATGGCATCCAACCCCATCGCAGCAGGAACAACGGACGAAGGCCGATTGATTCATCGTGAAATTTTCTCCATTCACTTTGTTTCATTATTATTTATTACCCCTTTTTTGTGTGCTATCAACACACGTCCACCCTTTCCTTTTCTTTTTTTTCCATCTTCAACGAAAACGAAACAAAGATCATACGCCTAATTGATTCGTTCTTCTTTTCCAACTGTCACCAAATGACGTTTCTATATTTGGTGAAAATTTGCTCTTTCCAAATAAATTATAGATAATGAAAATGTATTCAAAGTATAGTAAATATTAGACTAAATGAAGAATTTTTCATAAAAATAGAACAAAAATATCAACTGACATTCCCATATTTGTACTTTTCAAAATAAAAAATACTTTTTGTAAATTGAAGAAACACTAAAAGAAATACATAAAATTGACTATTCAATATATAGTGAACACTAAGACGGTTTTTTTCATAGAAATGAAACAATAATAATATGACATTTTCAATGTGCCATCAAATGATATTTCCATATTTTTAAATTATAAAAATAAAAAATTAAGTGTTTAAAAAAAATAAACACTAAAATAAATAATGAAAAATAATTCAAAATATATTGAATATTAGACGGTTTTTCATACAAATTAAACAAAAATAATATGATGTTTTCAAACTGTTATGAGATGACATTTTCATGTTTATGAAAATATATAGTTTTCACTTTTTTTATAAACGTAAAATAGCATTAATAATTCTTCTTATAGAAACATATTTATTAAAAGAAATAATTAATTCTTCGGAAACGAAAATTATACTTTGACATTTGAATATTAAACGAAATTTTCTATAAATCGTTATATAAACAGAATATTTATAAAAAAAAAATTGTATGTATTCATGATATTCGTATGATGAAATTATCATTTATTAAAAACAACTGTAAAAAAATATTCTAAAAAGAAAACATTTCCATATTGTATGTTTTCCTGAATTTATTACGAATAACAAACATTTGTTTTTTTTTATTTATTTTATCTCTAAATGCATTTTCCACCATTACATTTAATATTTAAGCTATTTTGTGAAAGTTAACATTTACATATATTAGTATTAATTATTTTTATTGTAGTAGTGAATAAAATAATACAAAATTCATATAATTAAAGGAAAAAGGCAATTATTACCACGACTGCAAAGGGTTTTTATAAAATTAACTTTACTGTTTAAAATAATTAATTAATAACTAGTGTAATTGTTGTTATTGTTAGCAATGGCAAACAAAAGATGCATTAAATGGACGCCATCTTTAGTCGTCCAGTTTGCATTTACCCACACCCCCTCATGACTAATTGCTGGCCATGAGGGTATCCACCCTCCGCTATCCAGAAAAAAAGGGAACAAAGAAAATAGAGAGAGAGTTGGAAGGAGAGAGAGAGATATATATAAATGACTGTATCTGATCGTGTACAGCTTCCACCATTTACTCTAATTCCACTCAATCCCGGATTACTTATCTCAAAATGAAATTGAATCGAATAAATCAAAGGCGACCACTCGCAGTGATGCAACTCACATGTTAAGCCACTAAAGAATAATTTATAATAGAAAAAATAAGTATATAGTTTAAAATTTTAAATAAATAATAAAACATTATTTGCTCAAAATGTATATTTATACAATCTTTTGAGATGAATTTAATTAAGGGAAAGGGAGAAGTATCTATCGAGGACTGGAACAATTTTGGATTTGGAATAGAAGAGGTGATTTTCTCGTATATTTCTTGACTCAATTAAATTTAAGAATTCAGTAAATGAAATTAGTCGGAATAATATTTTAAAAGTTTAAAAAAAAGTTAAATAAACTTATATTGCTTAATATTTATTTCAACTTTCAAAGAAATTGTATAAAATAATTCTGATAAAAGACCTCAGTCAATAGTCCTTTGGCCCAATATGTACCAATGAAGATGTTTAAAAAATAACTCTGTAAAATGTCAGAGTAATTATTATATATTAACATTAATTATGAAAAGTTTCTTTCCTTTACAAATACTAAATCAGTTGTATTATTTTTAGATTTGCACCTTTCAAATTAAAGACTTAAGTAAATAAATTTACGTGTTTTTAAATGATACCACTTTTTGCAAAATAGAATAGTATAATTCGATCTCTAATTATAGTTTTATCGTGTAGGTTAATACAAGTTTTGTGATCTTTTCGTTTCTCTTCATGTCTGTATCGTCTTTCTCTGTGCGAATGGATTAATGTGTGTAGTCTAGGGGATTCCCCGTCCGGTATGTACATTTATGGATGTTGTTGTCTGCAGTCTGAACGTGAAGTTGGTCCAGTGCTTCGTGGTGGTGCGTGTTTCCCCGAGGCGGTCACGTAGGGCGCATCCGTTCGGCCCTAAATACGTGACGGCAATTCGCAGGGCGAAAGTCATTAAGTGTGTACGCTTTATTGCGGCGTTAAGGGACGCCAATATTGCGCGATAACTGGACCTAGAAGACCAGAACCGAGCAGACCGATAGATAGCGCCCCCAGCGAAACTGTCCCTTCCTCAGTTAAGGGCTCGTTATCAGGCCAGCTTTAAGCAGGATGACCCGTCCGTCCGTTCATTCCGCTCGCCGCAATCACCAGCCATTATTGCCATTGCCATTAGGGCCGTATTCGCCGCACAGACAAGATTGCATAATCGAAACGGTTATTGCGACGCAATAAAACCTCTGCGCGAAGAAAAAGGATGCAAACTGTAATATCTTACATTAGCATTAAGGAAGGGGGCAGTTGTCGTCGGATTCAGTGTAACTACCCTTGACTATTTCTAAAAATATCAAAACAATTTCTTTGTCATGACAAAGAAAAAATACCGATTGGTATAATATTTAATTTTTTGTTACTGTAAACTTAATTTAATCTAAGCTGTTCTAAAGTAATCAATATAGTTTTGAATCAATAATAAGTCTTGAAAACCTACTTTCGCAAATATTTAATTTTTAGTTTACTTCATATACAAAATGAGTCAATTTAAAAGAATAGTGAAATTATAACTAAAACTTTAGTTTAGAAATAAATTGCTTTA
The DNA here is from genome assembly GCA_018845635.1 of Nicrophorus orbicollis. NCBI lineage: Eukaryota > Metazoa > Arthropoda > Insecta > Coleoptera > Silphidae > Nicrophorus > Nicrophorus orbicollis. The sequence goes on along the minus strand of JAFMTC010006582.1, from coordinate 5,622 downwards.
TTTACTTAGTACATGTAATTAATAGATTTTTCTTGATGTTTTCCTCATTTTTAAGAACGATAGTTTACTTTTTTCACTATTTGCTAAAGAATAAATAAATTATTCTGTGTATAGCTTCTATTCAAAGTTTCTATTATACTCTCGTAATTTATTGGACTTCGCCCATCCAATGCGAAAAAGTTGCTGACTGCACGCAATCCTCCAATCCCGTTCCGTTTCCTCAATAAATAAAAAGATTGAGGAGAGCAAGAAAGGAGAAGAAAAAAGTAGTTCCGAGGGAGATAATGAAATGTCCCGTGGATGGAATAGAAACTGACCCGTTCTGTATTTACTGGAAGGGCGATTTATTACGCCTCCCCCGTTGAATAAAAAAAATGCGCACAGAGGAGGAGAGACGGATGAATGTAGGAGAGGAGATAGACAGGATGGAATGAGACACAAAGCGGAGAAAATCAAGTCCGGATCGACACAAATGGAGTAATGCATGGTGGGTGGAGAGAAGAGAGAGAGAGAGTAATTTATTACAGACTGGTAAGAATGTCCTCCCATTTTCGTCCATTCTCCAATTTTATGCACGTATCCTTCGATGATTGTTATAAATTAGTAAAGAGATAAACGAAGAAGATTCCAGTATACATCATTTTGAATAACTTTAATTTGTGCACATATCACTACAATTTTCAAGAAACATATTTTGATTTTGCGTATTTCTTTCTTACCATTATAGAAAGAATAAAGTATGATTTATGAAGAGACAATTTGGTGGAGAACTATAATTGCAATTAATTAAAAGGATTTACCACAATTTCGAGAAGTTTTATGAAGCAACTTTGAAACATTAAATAAAATTATAAGATAATTTTGACTTTTACCTATTATTTGATTTCTTTTGTAAATTACACCCATACCTCGCTTTACAGCCTAGATACGTTCCACAAAAGTTGGCCGCAAAGCGAAAAGCCGTATAACGAATCAATTATTGCGCTTGCGCAAGATTGGCAACATGTAGATATATCAACATCGAAAAAGTTTTTTTTTGCCGTTATAGCGAAGCATTTTAGGTAGTAAATCGAAAACGTGCCTTAATTGAAGAGGGCCGTTATAGCGAAACGCCGTATAAAACGCGGCCGTGTAGCGAGGTATGGGTGTATTAGTAAATTATACATCAAGATAAAAATATTTTGTTGATATATATTAATTTAGATAAGTCCTAATTTTTAAAAGTCCTAATTTACTCACATATCATTGATAATTTAAAAATAAAGTAAAAAAACTCAATAATTTTAATTTAATTTATTATGTTTTCTTATATGATTGCAATACATTAAGATGATTTATCAAGTCATGATTTCATGAAACATAGTTTTGTACACTGAACAATCAAAGATCAAAACAAAATTAAGAGAATGTTAAGCAGATTAAGCAGAAAGACTTCGGCTCAATTTGGACCAATAAAGATGATAAAATAATAAGAGAACGAAATGGAATGTTGAAAAGTTACTTACAATTATCATTATACTGATTCAAAATTTTATTCACTTTTTCTTCCGTGATTTCCATGAATCAGTTGTATTAAGTTGAAACACATTTTCGATTTTGCACTTTTTTACTAATATCAAGACAGTTTCAAATCAAGATGAAACACACACACAGCTTTTGCTCTTTCAAAGTACATGATCAAACTGAACCTTTTCGCTTCGCAGTCATTTCAATATTAAAAAACTTAGTCAGTTTCCGTCTACCTGCGTGAGACGCCAGTTCCTTCCGGCATCCGGGGTTCGGCATAAAAAGTATAATATAATATTAACAGATAAAGGAAAAGGGTTGTTCCACATACGCGAAAGCACAATGCTGCCCATGCACGAACCCTTTTTTTTGCTTGCTCCTGTGTTGGTTCCTTTACCTGCACAGGTAGATGTGTGCGTTCCCCGTGCGTTTTCATTATTTGAGGTAGGAAGTGAAGGTAGGTAGTCGTCGAATATATGCATTGATGCATGCATGAGGAGACTCCCCTTCTTCACACGATCAGGAGTACGAGTGTTCCCAAATAACCGTAAGTGTATTAGATGGAATCGGATAGGAATACCGACTACATCGACGGACACTTCCAAACGACGAGAGTCGAGTGTTTTATCTCTACATATCAGCCCAGCAAATTCGATTGTTGTAAGTCCTTATACCAATTAGCAAATCACAGAGATACGTATAAAATACTTCAGTTTTTCAACGGTCCTTGAAACCTGCATGAGTGAATACAACAATTTCAATTGATTAAGTGTGAAGATACACAACTTGACATATTTTTTATTCATAATCAATTTAAAGTTATAAATGTCAATGTTGTTTCGTCAATCAACAATTCCTAAATAATATTAATAATTATAAAAAATAAGAGTTACAAAAGGAAACACTTGGAAATTCACTGATATGTAATAGTAATAATAAAAAAAACAGTTTCCAATCATGATAATGATTCAATCAAACAAATTTTTATTTATATTATAATTTTACTTTGTAAAAATAATGAAAAATTGATATTTTTTTCACTTATAATCAATTTAAAGTGTAAAATATCAATGTAGTTTCATCAATCAATAGTTCCTAATTAAGTACTATTAATAATTATAAATAACATATATTTATTTCTACAATAATTTTACGTTGTAAAATGCGTGAAAAGTGCAAAAACCAAATTCGTGCATTGTGTTTAATTCGTTGATTCGTTTTGTTCCTGAAATAAAACTTAAAAGAAGCTGAAATTACTATTCATAATCACTTGCTAAGATTTTCTTGAATTATCTAACTCCTGCAACTTTTGTCGTTTCTAATCGTTGATTGTTATATTTTCGTGTTATATTCATTATTTAATTGATTTGTAAATTCCAATTCTGTTTACAAATAGTTAGAACTTGAAACTCAAAACTCATCAATATTATCTATTGCTTCATCATAAAATATCATATGTTTTTTTCATTAATAAATTAATTAACTTAATTTTCGGAATCAATTTCGATATTTTGTTTCTTTTCAATTAATTACGTTTTGTATTGAAATATTGATTGAACCTAACAAACATTTATTTCTACATTAATTTTACTTTAAAAAAATTAGAGAAAATATACCGAATTCAAGTATACTGTTTACAAACTATTGAAAAAAAAATCTTTAAAGGAACAACTTTTAAATATTACATTGTTTTAATTAAAATATAGATGTTTTTAAGAACTGACTTTGTTACTTAGCAAGTATGTTAACAAATTACCGTGAATTAACGCAAGTACATAATAACTATGAACGTTACGTAATTTAAGTTATAAAAGAAATAATTTACTAAAATGATACGTTTCGTTTTCCAAGTTATAAATAATAAAAATCAACATAAATCATATGAATATATTTTAGACACTGATATTTTCAAATTGTTATACAATCACTTTAATACTTTTATCAAAAATATTAAAAATTGTACATGTTATATATTTTATTTAATTAACTAGTAATTAAAAATTCTACATTCAGATTAGAATATATCAGGTAATGGTTATAAATTCCATAACGAGATTAGCAGTTGAAATATGTTTGGAAACTGTCTCAAACCAATATTCTATCAATAGGGGATTTTTCCCTTTTCTTCGATTGCTCATCGAAGCGTGCATTTCTTGAGGCCGATCTCATTCACTGACTCACACATCGGAAATAACGGAATCAATCTAATGGATATTACGGGACTTCCTAGCAACAACTCGTTCTCCTCTTCATTTTTTTTTCTCACGGCCATCACGGCCTACCTGGAATCATCCCCAATTCGTACTCTCGATATTCTTTTTTTTTTGTGTGTAATAAGGGAAGAAAAAGAGTCAACAGTGAACCCCTTCACGTAATATATATTTTTTTTATTCCATTTCCATTTATTTGCTATACGCACATGTTTTTTTTTGTTTGTTTGTTGAGATCGAATGTATTGGTACCCCTTTGATGGTAATGCATGTTTTTTTTTCTACCTGCACTTTTCTCACCCCAAAACGCGGATCTCTAACAGCATTTTCCAGCAATATTGCATTTTGTTCGGGTTAGTTTGGCCCCGTTTACTTGTACTATTTCTAGGTCACATCAAGAGGAATAAATAAGTTTTGCGATTCGATCAAAAGAAGAAAGAGAAAAAAATGTATCGGAGGGTAACCGATCGGTCCCTTCTTTATTTATTAAATCAGATTTATGGCCACTCTGCAAATAACGCTTTCAAAAAAAAAGAAAGAAAAAAGACAATCCGAAATCAAACAGATTTATTCTAATAAATGAGTTTAATTAAGTCAAATTTTGATTATTATGTCATTTTTTAAAATTTATTTAACAATAATAATTTTAACATTCATTGCAACAACAACTACAAAACTATAAACTGAATATACTAGAAATACAAAGAAAATAAAAATATAATGATATTGCTGTAAAGCGCTATAGACCATAGGTCTTTCTGTGTTTCTTTTTTTTTAATTTATTTACATAATTACATGTACTTAATAACTTAATCATGTTTTCAAACTTCATATATCCAAGTTCTATATATTATTTCAATATTTCATAATTTCAATATGAATTATCTCAATAATTTCGAGTGAATAAATGAATAAATATTACACTTTTTAAATGGTGTAACTAAAAGTAAAAGAGCAACGGGGGTGACGGTTGTTCACAATTTGCTCATTTTTTGAGATCAAAATCACGAGTGTTCACAACTATTCTGTATTCGTCTTATCTGATTCTCTCCATTTGCTACCCCCTGCATTTTGTATTTTTCACTCTCTTCAGAATCGTGACTCCCTCTTCTTATGATGGTTGTGGTAACCCTTTGCCTAATATATCCAAGTACAAAATGAACGCATCGTCAAAGCATATGCAATTCGTGTTTTATCGCACCACTTACAATCTTAATTTAATTATTGAACCAACTGCATAATTCCTTGGTTTACTTTTCTATATATACTACTGAATTCGGTTCACTGAAAATTCAAAACAAGTGAAAATATAATAGCAATAAAAATAACATCTAAAAAGCATGTTTCTAATTGCTCTGTTATGTTTTTGCTTGTTCTGAATTATATAAGAATTGTGAGATTCTGATTAGGAAATGATGTTTTCAACTTGTCAGAAGTTGTTAGGTATTATTTTATTTCTCATTTTGTTATTGGGTGTGAAAGTGTTGGGGCGTCGTAAATCGTCTTCAATAATGATGTTGTAATTGATTTTGACACGTTGAAGCACAAAAAAAATTGGCAAAATCGGTAGTTTCGGATGAAGAAGGGTCGGTCACCCTCCGCAAAGGACCATTGTGTGCGCGTTTATTATTATACTTTTTTCGGTGTTTTGGGTAAACACCCCGCCCGGTAAATTTACACCAAATGCCTCTTTTATCGTTTGAAGAGAGCAAAAAAAAAACAACATGTACATAAACCATAAAAATACTTATTGTCGCCGGATAATGGGGAAAACGAGTTTTTGGGGTAAAAAATCGTCGATAATTAGGGTTTAGGTTACACCCCATCGTGCAGTGATGCACGGAACAAGTGCATCATCTCTTTTGTTCGGTTCTTTGTCGTTGCGTGTGTCTCCCGTTTCGTCGCA
>JAFMTC010006521.1:22954-46680 GCA_018845635.1 Nicrophorus orbicollis | reverse complement strand
GACTTACTTTTTAGTAAATTGAAAGATACGCATAAAAACCATGAAGGCGAATTTTACACTAAAGCAACTGAAGAAACTGTTAATGAGTGGAAGGAAATTTTAGATAAGTTATTTTCACTAAAAATGGTAAATGTTGAAATCGAAGTTATCGGCAGTTTTTTATGGATAACAGGCGAAACAAAGCCATATAAAGATGATTTAAAGGCTTTAGGTATGAAGTGGGGAGTTAAAAAGCAAGCGTGGTATCTATCTCCAAAAGGTTATAAAAGATATGGCAAGAAAAAATATGAAATGGACGAAATCAGGGGCATGTATGGTAGCCAAAAAGTCGCTAAAGAAGATACTAAAAAAACTAAAAAAGAACTAGCAGGAAGCTTTTAAGCTTCTTGCTAGTGAAAGGAATTTTAAAATGACGGTAAAAGAGATCATAGAAAGTTTAAAAAATATTAATCGAGCAAATTTAGCTGAAGAAATAAAAAAAACGATTGCAAAAGATCCAGTCGATTTTACACTTGATGATATTAGTTGTTTAATCTTTGAAGAATACGAATCTTTAAGCGATTCTAGGCTTTTAATCTTAGAAAAAGACATACAAAAAAATGGTATTTTGTTATATTAAACAGGTTATAAAAATAAGTCGTTAATAATACAAATATTATAATTATATTGCTTTCATAAAAAAATAGGGTTACACTATAGGCAATTGAAAAGAACAAGTTGAATAAAAAAGTGCAAAACAAAAAGCACTCGTCTTTAAAATCCGTTTGGCGACAGATTCTAAAGAATTTCAATTGATAGTCACTTATCATTGAAACTACTTACAAGCACTTTGTTTTATGTAATATTAATATTGACTTTATTATAGCACAGCTAAAATAAAAGTTCAAAATGTATTATATAAGCAATGTGAAATATAATCAAGCTAACTTTGTGTTATGAAGGGAAACTAGGTGTATTTTAAGTAATTTTTAAGATTTTAAAGGACTATTGATTGAGTTATTCAGTCGATAGTCCTTTTTGATTGCTTAAAATTGAATAAAAGACCTAGTTTTTAGGCAATTTTCAAGGGGTGTCACGAGCCTAATTAGATTGATTACGTGGGGCAGTTTATAGCAAACCCTTTATATTTGCTGTCCTCAGTAGGTAAAGATTAGCAAGCCTGCGTTAAGCCTAAGTCTAAGCCAAAGATACGGCAAAGAGCTAAAAATTTTCGTTGTGGGTTCAAGCAGACCATTCTGTACGAGTGTATTAGGGAAACCTTTCTTAAAGATAAGTTAAAGGGCTAGTGCATTGACTTGTAGATATAAATTTTCTAGTAAGCGGTGGAATGATAATCTGTATAACTGGTGTTGGAAAAACGCATATAAGAAGCGAAAGCAGTTGTTGAGGGACAGTCGGACGGTCAGCAATGAGTTAGTATTAAAGCGTTTGTAAGGAGCTTATATAAGCAATTTACAGTCTTAAAGGGAACATTCTTAGAGGGCTTGCAGTCAGCTACACCCTAAAAGTGTTATTTTGTGGACTTTTCCTTTTATGATACAAGGGAGAAGTCTACCCAAAACTTGAAAACAAGACATATCGCTTCCCCTAACTTTCTATGGTCTAGTTGTCAAGCTTTTAATAGCAAAAATTTGTTTTATTTTTTTAAAATTATTTTACTGAGTGAATAAGTGTATAAAAATATTATTAGTATAACTATTAGTTATTATATTAAAAAATGCTAGGAGAGATATTAAATGACAAAAAGAAAAATAGCTTATAAAGGGAAAAAAAGTGGTTATAGATTAAATGGAAAATCAGAAGAATCAAAAGAATTTAAAGAAACTAAAAAATTATTATTAGAAATTAAAGAACTAATATTAAAAAATGAAGAAGAACAGCAGGTACAAGATAAGGAAATAATCGAAATAGAAGTAAAAGAAAAGAATTGGTTTAAAAGGAGATTTAAAAGTATTAGTACAAGACTTAATAATGAAAAAGTGCAAGCTATATTTTTTAATTTGTTTATTTTTTTCTCTTTAGGTATAGGAAATATTTATATAATATTAAATATTGTTCTTGAAAAAATGAGTGTGTTTCAACCTTATGCAATTAATTTAGAAAAAGATATAATGATTGCTTTGGTTAGTTTAGCTATTTTAATTGGATTGAATTATATTTTTGTTTTTGGAGCTAATGAATATGCTAAGAAGTATTTATTTAAAAATATTAGTTTACAAGAAGTTGATTTTGAACCGTATGTTTTGATCTTGAGTACATTGTTTTTAGTAATTACAACTGTTTATGTAACCAATGGTAATATAAACGGATTTACTAGTAATGCAGTGATTTATAAAAAGGATAAAGCAGGGGAAATTATAAAAGAAAGTAAAAAAGAAAATAAGGTTTTCGGAGTTGGTAGAAGTGTTAAAGAAATAGTTTATACACCTGTTTTTAAAGAAAATTATACTGATGAAGAGTATGAAAATGTTATTGAAAAGGCTAAAAAGAAAGTAATAGAAAACAATTTAAGTTTTTCGGATTATTTAATAAATTTAATTCAAGAAGACTTAGAAGGAAAAAATATTACTCAAGAAGAATTTGAAAAAATTATTAAGAAAGAAAAAAATAATAAATTTGATAGTGATGTGACATTTTCAAATTATTTAGTAAACTTACTTCAAAATGATTTATCAAATGAGAAAAAAGCTAAAGAAAGAAAACAAATAGATTATTATAAGGCTGAAGAACATTTTAAAATATCATTTTCAGATAGTAAAAGAAAACCAGTACATGCTAAAGATATTTCTGATTATGTGTTTATGGAAGAAAGTAGAAGCAATGTGTTAGCAATGGAATATGTAATAATGGTAACAGCTTTATCAATTTTACCTTTAAATGTAGCCATGAAATTTACTTTTCGTAAAGAAGAGAATTAAAGGGATTTTATCCCTTTTTTTGTTGTCTAATATAATATAATATGTTATAATATATTATAAGATGATATATAAGGAGAAAATATTATGAATGAACAAACTAAGGTATTAATAGCAGGCATTAAACACATGAATGATTGCGAAGCTGAAGAAAGGTTCTATGAATTAAAAGATCTTTTTGTTCCTGAAGTTGATGTTTCTAAAGTGGTAGAATGTGTTAAACAAGAGTATGATGAAAGCTTTACTTTTACAGGGCAAATTACAGGGTTATATCATGCAATTAGTAAATGGATTTTTGATAATATAGGTTAAAAAGGAGAAACGCTATGACAGAATTTAATTTTTATAATGTGCCAATCGTAGATTACTTAACAACAATCGGAGAACCGATTGTTGAGGTTGGGAGAAATTATTATCAACATAAAGAACATGACAGCTTGAAAATTAATGCTAATAAAAATTATTTCGTTTGGAATAGTAGAATCTCAGAAAAAAATTCTAAAGGTGGAGTTGTTCAATACCTTCAGATTATGTATGGTTTAAGTTTAAAAGAAGCACTTGAAAAAGTAAAAAGTGATTATGCAGGAACAGAGATTAAAGAAGTTAAAAGGAAAACTTATCCAAAAACTTTTAAGTATAAGGTAAAAGAAGTTTATGTTCCTTTGTCAGCTCAAAAATATTTAGTGTTTAATAGAAAAATACCTAATAGAATTGTAAAAAAGTTCTTTTCTTATGATTTGATTAGCCAAAATGAAAATGAAGAAATTGTTTTTAAATGGTATCAGGGAGATAAAATAGTTGGTTTTACAAAACAAGGGACTGTTCCTTTAACTGAAGAGCAAAAAAAGCAATATCACACTAAAAGAGAGTTTTTTAAATATGTTGCTCCAACAACTGAAGAATTTACATATTGGGGATTTAACTATTTAGTTGGAAGACCTGAAAAAATCAAATTTTTTGAAAGTAGTATTGATTTATTAAGTTACTACGCATTACATGAAGAAAGTCTTCAAGATAATTTTTGGTTGATTTCTTTAGACGGTTTATCAAGAGAAAAACTGTTCTCTTTCTTAAAATACGGTTTACAATACCTTGATTTAGCAAATTGTTTAGAATCAATTTCAATTTGTTTTGATAATGATAAAGCAGGTATTGAAGCTATGAAGGAACTTCAAAAAATAACTTTTTTAGAAAAAGAGTTTGAAAATGAGCTTCCTGAATTAGAAAAAGATTGGAATGAAGTAATAAAAAATAGATAAGGAGTTTTTAAAATGGAATTGAGAGAGTTAAATATTATTGAAGATCCTATGTTTTATCAATATACTTCTGAAGATGAGTTAAGAGAGTTTAACGCTATTGAATTAACGATAGCGTTAAGTCTTATTAGAAAGGAACAGAGAAGACTTCAAGATAGAGTTCAGGTAAAAGGAACTTATGCGAAAGAATCTGCTGATGAAGTCGATAAAAAAGCCTATAAAGAAATCAAAAAATATAGAACAATGTTAGAACAGGTGTTTTATGATAAACAAGGTTATATCCCTGCACAAATTACAGAAACAATGATAAATAAAATGATTACTCAACATAAAAAAACAGTTGCTAAATTTAATAAGTAAGAAGTAGGTGTTATGAATGAGTGATAATTCTAAACAAAATAAGATCATTAAAAAAGTTAAAGGGTTACTAGCTATTTCAAAAGACAATAAAAATGATGAAGAAAGTCAATCTGCTTTTATGTTGGCTCAAAAATTGATGATTCAGTACAGCATAGATAAAAACGATGTAGAGGGGCTTGAAATTGAAGAATATGACATTAAATCTGATAGTGTCACTATATATAAAAAATTGTTTTGGTGGGAAAGAACTCTAGCTACAATTATTGCTGAAAATTTTAGAGTTAAAAATTATATAAGTTCTAAGGTTTTAAAAGGCGAGAAAAATTTAAAAAGAAAAATAGTCTTTTTTGGAGATAAAAAAGATTTAGAATTAGCTAAAGAAATGTACTTATTGGCTTATGAAACAGTAGTTTATCATAGTAAAAATTATATAGATAATCATTATTTAGAAACAGGTTATTCAAGAAAAAGATATTATACTGATTCTATAAAAGCTAATTATATAAGAGGTTTTTTAGCAGGCTTAAATAAAAAATTTGAACAGCAGGTATCTATATTAAGAGAAAATTATGAAGTATTAGTTTTAATTCCTGAAGAAGTAGAAAAAGCTTATGAAGACTATTCAGCCAGTTTTGGAAAAGCGTTGAGTTGTTCTATTCCTGAAGTTAAAAATATGCAAGTTTATAATGACGGATTTAAAAAAGGGAATACGATTGATTTTACTAAAAAAACGATATATACAGATTACTCTAGTTTAATAAATCAATATATAAAATTCTCTGAGGGTTTGACATCTGAACTTTACGCTAAAATAGTTTCTGTTAATGAAGAAATACTAGATATTATAGTAGTAAATGCTAGTAGTTCAATAGAAAGACCTAGTGTTTATAAATGGCAACTACCAGTTGATTACGATTATGAATTTTTAAATAAAGAACTTAAAGAATATGCAAAAGAAAAGATAGATAGTATAGATATAACATAATATATTATGTTATATCTATACTTTTTTTAATGATAAAACCTTAAACACGCTCATGATTCAGCTAAACACCTGATATTGATTATATGGTTCATTCTTTCCAATAAGAACCGTTCGCTAAAAGTAAAATACATTAAATTAATATCGAATAGTAGGGGCGTAAAATTATTTAGCTTTACGCTTCGCTGCTAAATATTTTTACTACAGCTTTCCCTACCATTCAATATTAATTTAATAAACTTTTAGATCAGCGAACGGCACTTATACACTGGAAAGAATGAACCATACATTTTAATCAATTTAGGAGTAGTTTTGTTTATCTTCATGCGTGTTTTAAATTCAAAAGAAGCGAACTTCCTCTTATTCCTAAAATGAATGGTTTTGAAAAAAATAAAAAAGAAAAGAGTGAAGGTAATGAATAAATTAGTACAAGCCCAAGAAACATTAAGTAAATTAGAGAGTGAAAAATTATCATTAAGAGAAAGTATTAGAAGAGAACGAGAAAAAATTCCATTTGGTCAGCCTAATATCGTTGGACGTAGAAATATTTATAAACCAATCCAAAGAATGTATCAAAAACAACGTGATTTATCACTTGATATTGAAAATGTTGAAAATAGAATTGCTAAATTAGAAGAGGTAGAGAACTTTAAAGAAAGCAATGAATTAATTAAAGATGTTCACGTTGTAGGAAAAACCGAATTTGCTAATATAGGAGCTAAAACAAGCGTTAATAACTTAGATTACTTCATAGATAAGTTAGCGACCTTAGAGCAACAAAATATTGAAGCTAAGGCATACAATAAAACTAAACCTGCTGTTAAGAAAAAAACTTATGGTGCAGAAATAACTAAATTAAAAAAGAAAATAACAATGCTTCAGCAAATGGAAGAAATGGACAAAAATAAAAAAGTTAGTCAAAAGTCACAAGAATTAATAGATAGTGGTGCAGTGAAACAATGGAAGAAAAAACCGATTTATTATTTTGTGAATGGTTTAAAAAAAGTCGCTTTAGAACTAGACGAAACAGGGGAATTTATTATTTCTAATCATTACCCTGCGTGTAGTGAAGAAGAACAAGAATTTATTAAAAATATGTTGTCTTAAAAAATGATTTCGCTTAGATAATATGATATAATATATTATATTATCTAAGTATTATCAATGATAAAAAAGTAAAGTACAGGAGTTGAATTTATGTATTTATACCATACAACTAATAAATATAAAATTATAGAAAAAGAAGGGCTAAGAAATGTTAGAAAGATACTAAATTTTGAAAATACAAATAGAAGAAAAAGGCTTGATAAGGGGACGGACGAATACAAGACAGTCGAAGCGATTTATTTATTTAGAGAAGAAGAGTTAGGGAAAAATTTAGCACAACATTTTAATAATACGATTTTAGAAATAAAAACTAATGAATTGGATATTGAATGTTTAAGAGTTTTTAATTACAGTTTATATCATAAGATGAAATACTGTAAAACTGATTCTGAAGAGGAAAAACGATACATTAAAGAATATTGGGAATCTTCTTTATCATTCGAAGAATATAGAAAAAAAGAGGAAGCAGGAGAAATTGATTATATCCCTGAATTTTTATATTTCAAAGAAAAAATAGAAACTAAATATTTTATTGAATTTAAAATTAAGACTTATGAAAAGAAAAAATTAATAAAATACTTTTTAGTTAATGAGATCCCTCGAATTGAAAAAATGTTAAACAATAAAGAATTAAATAAAGATGAAAAAAGTGATTATAAATCTATATTAAAGGTTTTAAAAAAAAGGCTAAAAAAAATAGAAGCTGAAGGAGAATGTTAAAGTGGGAACATACAGTAGTTTTCGTGGAGTTATAAAAATTAAAAGAGAATATCTTGAAATTGCTGAGAAAATCGTAAAACATGAACTATCAGAACAAGATGAACCTTTTATTAAAGAGTTTTTCAAAACAGAAAGAAGTACCTCTATTCCTAATAGTAATGAGCTTCAGAGAGTTTTTAGAAGTGAAGAATCTTTTTTTAATAATCGAGTGGAAAAAGATTTACTCTATTTAAGAACAGATTTAAAAAATTATACTGACCACAACACAGGATTGACACCGATTGACTCTTTTTTTAAAAATATACTTGAAAATATAGCTGAAGAGATTTTATTGTTAGAAGTGAATATAGAAGATTATACATCTGTTAATCAATATACTTTTTCAAAAGAACATAAAATAAATATAGTTAATGTTACGAATTATGACAATCAAGATTATCGTAGCATGGTTCCTCCTTCAGAAGCAAAAGAGAACGACTTTTTTAAGAAATTTAAAAAAGCTAATAACTTACAAGTTTTTAAAAGTGCAGATTAATTATTAAGGAGAGTTTTTAATGAAAAAAGAACTTTATAAATGTATTGAAAGTTTTAAATTACCATATTCAGATTTTGTAAGACCGTATAAGAATGAAATAGTTATTAATGAGGGGGAGAAGTGGGAATTAGAAAAAGAGAACCCTGAACAGATTATACCTAATTATTACAGGCTAATTAATGAAAATAATGAATGGATTGAAATTCCTGAATATCAATTAAATAAATATTTTAAAAGAAGTGAATAATCAATATTATAATTTGCATATCAATGATAGGGAGAAAAAAAGATGAAATTAAATAAAATTGTATCTTATCAACTGTATATATCTATAATTACTATTTTAATATTATTCATATCAACTTCTTTTTTTCAGATTAGTAGCTTAGATACTTTTTTTAATTTAGCCTTTAGGTTATTATCAGCTTCATTAATTATTAGTCTTGCTTATTTCACAAAAATATTTTTTATAGGTAATGAATATTTTAAAGAGTTTAATATTAAATTGTGTATTGTTGTAGCTATTGAAATAATAACAATCAGCCTTACATATACTTTAGGTTTAATTAATATTTTATTAGTAATAATTGCAGTACCAATAGCTTATGTAACTGAAACGATATTTTTAAAAAAGCAAAGAAAATAGGCTACAGGTCAAAGACTGAAAGGAGAAAAGAGCTATGATTAAAAATGAAACGAACAATTTAAAACAAGTTTTGAAGAATTTAGACCGAAAAAACAAGTTAATAATAAATACGAAAACAGGTTCAAATTATCATGGGTGTATTTTAAAAAATGTTGAAGATGATTACATAGAATTTATAAGAACTAACAATAATGTTGTTTATTTAAAATATGAAGATTTAAGCAGTTTTGAGATAGATTTAAACAGAAAATAGGCTACAGAACAACGACAGGAAGGGGAATAAATTTGAAATACCAACTAGAATATGACAAAAGTTTAAATGCTATTGAACCATTCTTATACACTGAAAAAAATGAGGTTTTAACAGGTGTTAGTTTATGGTTAAGGTTTACACCTAAATTTAATTCTAAAGACACTGAACCACAAGTAAAGGTTGAAGGAAATACATTAAGCTACAATGAACTAATAAAAGTTAGTTTTAATAATACTACAAAAATATTTTCTTTTTCAAATAGCATAGAAAAAAATGTTGAATATGAAGTTGTTTCCTACAGTAAAGCAGTTGCAGAAAAAGAAGAATCAGAAATAACTAAAAAAGTTAATGAGCTTATAGGTTTAAATGTTCCTATGAGTTATGATACACCGATTGAAAAAAATGAATTTGATTTTATTATTAATAAGTACGGTTCATTATTTGAAAATGATAACTCATTACAAACGTTAGGTATTGGGTGGTATGAAATAAAATAATAGGACAGGTCAGCGACAGGAAAGGGAGATTGTTTTGTTAATTCATGGTCAAGAATCAGGTAATAATTACGGTTGCGTTTACTCTATTAAAACATCTGAACTCAATTTAGTAATTACTTTAAAATGGCAAGATGATTTTTTTGATTACAATAAAGATGAAATAGAAGAAGAAATAAATAATGGAAATATTAGTTCAGAAATGAAACTTGCATTATTCCAATATATAGAAAAAACTAATCAATTGATGTTTAGATCCTATAGAGAAAAAAACTGATAGATTACACGTTAAAGGAAGAAAGGACATACTAAAATGAAATTATTTAAGAAGAAAAAAAGACAAGCACTTACAAAAAATGAATATATTGATAATGTTTATGATACTGAAAATACTAATCATAAGTTGGTTTTTGCAAAAGCTAGTGGGGGAAGATACAGACCTTCGATAATTACATTTTTTGGAACTAGAAAGGAACTAGTAAAATTTTTAAAAGATAAAAATTTTTTTGAAAATGACAAAGAACACCAAAATTACGTTGAAAAAAATTATCTATTTTCAGAAGAACATGGAAATGTTTTTGGAGAATTTACAATAGATTTTAATAAAAAGCATATTATAGAAAGTGTTGGAAGAATATATTCAATGGATTCAAAACCTTCATACCCACAACAAATAAATATTTGTATTAATGCTGAAGGTTTTAGTCAGCATGAAATTAACAAGGCGATATCTTCTTTGCATAGAGAAATGGAAAAAAACAGAACAAATAAAAAAGAAGAAGGTTTTAAAGAGTTCTATATTGAAAAACAGGGAGTATAAAAATGAATGTTTTTATTTTTAAAATAAATTTAGAGGGGATAATTTTTTGAAAAATAAAAGGTTAATTTACGGCTCAGTTGCGTTTCTAATATCGCTATTAATTATTATTTATATATTAGTAATTTATTACTTGTTATTTTATCGTTAGTTATACTTTTGTTTTTCTTTAGAGATTATCATATAAAATATTAAAGTCGATAGACTACAGAACGTTGACAGGAAGGAAGAACATTAACAATGAAAGAATATTTAATATCGGCTACAAGTGAATGTCCTGATAATCAAGAAGTCTTAGACTATTTCTATGAACGTAAGACAGATTTATTTTTCTGCGAAAATGGTTTGACTATGTTTAAGGTAAAAGTTCACACAACAGAAGAAAAAGAGCAAGAACTAGTTGCTATAGCTTTGCTATATCAAAGATTATATAAGATTCCAAATATTGAAGTTTGGAAAAAATCGTCAGAAGAAAACAAATTATTCAATTTAGGTTTTTCTCATTGGTTAAGTGATAAAAGTATGGAACTTTTATTAGGGTATTGGCAAGATTGGAACTTTTTTAAGAACAATAAGAATTTTGAATTAAAAGATAATATGATCAAAAACTATCAGGATAAAATTTTATGAGAAACAAAGAGTGAAAGGAAGGGGCTTAAAAATTGGAAATTCTGTTTGAATATTTTATTGGGTTAATAAAGATAGAAAATTGGGAAATAGAAAAAGGTTTAAACGAAGATTTAATTATCGGAAAGAATGAAGATTATTATTTTACTTTGGGAGATAATCATGATTTAAGCGACCAAGCAATGTTTGATATTGAATTTAAAGAAAATGTTATAGAAAAAGTTTCTTATGAAAAGAATGAGGAACTTGAAATGAATATCGAATTATTTAGAAATATTAAAACTAATGAATATACAGGTGTTGTTAAAAGAAAATAGGCTACAGAACAGCGACAGGAAGGAGCTTAAAAAATAATGATTGTTCAGATTTTAGGATTTATATTATCAATAATAATTTTTATAGGTATTCCATTTTTTGTTTATTTTATAAGTGGAAAAATAGAGAAATACTTAATTAATAAAAAAGGGTTGTCAGTTGATAATAAAAAATTTATACCTTATGGAGAAAAAACTGGAATTGTCAAAAATGAAGTTGAGATTTTTAAATCAAAAAATATGTGGCTTAGAATAGGTTTAACTTTTATATCTTTTCCGATTTCTAGTATCATTGCAAAAACTGTTTTATATTATGCAGCTATTAATCAATAGGAAAGACAATAGGCTACAGAACATTGACAGGAAGGAGTTTGAAATGAGTAAAAATAGCTATAAATCTAAATGGATAGAACAAGGTTTTGATGAAGGTTATCTTTCTGCAATAAAAGATGTTTTGACTTATAAAATTGAGTTTGAAAGAAATTCAGTTGATTCAATGATAATAGATATGCAACTTAGAAGAAAAGACTTTTTAAAGTATTGGGATATAAAAGAGTTAGAATTTATAAATGAAGATGAACTACCAATTAAAGCTTTTGAAATATGGATTAGTTAAGACAATAGGCTACAGGTCAGCGACAGGAAAGGAGTATATTCGTAATGAAGGAATTATCTAAAGTAAATATTTTTGAACCACTAAAAATGAACGATTACTTGAATTTGAATGAAAATGAAGAAATAATAAAACAAACATTTATAGGTAGTCATAACCTTAAAATAAATAAATATATGTCACAAAATGTTACGGTTATTGAAGGTATTACAGGTTCAGGGAAAACTTACTATATGGAGAAATTTTTAAGTTTAGATTCTTCAAAAAAATTATTATTAGCAAGAAAAAGTGATTGTGAACATGAATATTTAACAACAGAAAATATTACCAAAATAGGTTATTATGAAGAACTTTATGATTTTATAACTTCAGGTGTGAATCTTAATAACTTACTATTGCAAACACTAAAAACAGAAGTAATAAAGGGATATGATGTAATTATTATTGATAATATTTTTTTTAATTCATTAGATAGTATTAGTAAATTATTTGAAATATGTTTACAATATCCTAAAACTAACTTTTTTATTATAAATAACGACCAAATGAAAAGCTATGGATATTATAAATAAGAATATTAAAAGACAATAGGCTACAGAACATTGTCAAAAACAACCTAAATACCGTAAATAACTATTGACGTAAATAGTTATTTACGGTATTATGTATATAAGGGATAAATATAAATTTAAAGGGAGTTTTTGATATGGAAAATACAATAGCAAACTTAAAATTAGTGGAAGTTTTATTAAATTCAGATGTTTCAGCTTATGAAATTGAAGCTAAAACAGGTGTTACTAGAATGACTATTTCGAATTTAAGAACTGGAAAAGCTAACATTGAAAAAATGGAGTTAATGACTGCAATAAAATTAACTAGATTCAGTGAAAATCAAATTAGAATCACTTCTACAGACTTATTGAATAGAATGAAACACTCGAACGTTTTTGAATATGATATTAAATTAGATAAAGAAGGAAAACGTTTATTAACTAATAGTGACTCAAAAAACAGACAAGGTATTTATAATTATAAAACAGATAAAGAGCATTATTATGGTGTCTATGGCGATTTAGTAAACGGTCAAGTTGATAGTAGAAAAAATAGTGATGAAGAAATACTAACTGCTATTACTAAAATGTTGTCAGTGGGAAATATAATTAAAAGAAAATAGGCTACAGATTAGTAATAGGAAAGGATATTTAACATGAATACAACGATTGATTCAGTATATAGTGAAAAAGTAGAAACTATACAGGTTGATAATATGATCTTTACGCAAAATGAAAACGTAGCTAATAGAACATATTTGAGTGACGGAACATCTTTTGACAAATTAAATATTGATTATCCAAAAGTAAAAGAAGTATTTGAAATTATTGAATGTGGAAATTTTGAAGTATCAAAAGGTAAGTATATAGAAGGGTGTCAACAAACAGCTTTTATAACATTTACAGACGGACATTTTCAATATTTTCAAAGTGATGTTGTTGTAAATGCAAGAAGAGTTAACTTGAGTGTAACAGGACAAACTGTATTGTTTTAAAGACAAAGGTTAGAAGAAGAAAGGTAAATGAAAATGAGTGTGATTTTAAAAAAAGGAGACTTGTTAGATTCTGATTGCGATTTGATAATCCATCAAGCTAATTGCTTTGTATATATGGGTGGAGGGATTGCTAAGAAGATTAAGAAAAAGTTTCCAGTTGTATTTGAAGTGGATAAACAATACAAGTACCCTAAAGGCGATAAAAGGAGACTTGGTAATTATAGTTATGCTGATGTTAACGATAAATTAAGAATAGTCAATATGTATAGTCAATATAATTACGGTTCAGGAAAGCAGACAGACTACATAGCTTTTGAAAAATCGTTAAGTTTAATATTATCAGAGTTAAGTAAAGGAAAAGGGTATTCAAAGATAGGTTTGCCGTTGGGTATTGGCTGTGGAAGAGCGGGTGGAGATTGGATAGTAGTAGAAGAAATTATTGAAAAAGTATCTAAAGAAAACAACGTAGATATTTATACATATCAGTTAGAATCTAAGTTTAAACGTATGTTTAATTTTATTGTAAAAAAGCGAAAAAAAGGAAAGCGTAATAACTATGGGGAAACGGAGAAAAAATGAACATTATAAAAAGTGTAATTGAATTTTTAAACAATATAGTAATTTTTATTTCTAATTTAATAAATTCAATAATCATAGTTTTTATTAGTATTTCAGCTTCTATTTTTTTTAGCCTTTTTTTTATAGAGCAAGGAAATAAACAATGAAGACAACAGGTTACACGTCAGCGACAGGAAGGAGAAATATTATGAATATTTTATTTCAAGAGAAATGCAGTTTGTGTAAAAGTAAGGTAACTGTATCTGAATTTGAAAGTTATTATGAAGGTGATTTTATGATACTTGAAAATGGAGAAAAAATACCATATCCAACTCAAATAAAAAATAAAACAATAGCCAAAAGATATTTTAAAAATCAAGGTTGGCTTTATCATAAAAAACAAGTTTTTTGTCCGAGTTGTAAAGATAGATTAAACAATGGTTATCTAGTATTAGATAAATATAATTCAATATATGATAATGAATCGTCATATGATGAACCTAATATTTCATGTGTAATGAATAACGAAGAATCTTTAGAACTGTTAAAATATTCATTTAATGGAGAAAAAGTTTTTAGAAAAAAAGCATTACCAGTTGTTTGCCAATTCCTTAATTATGAAATAAAAAATGATATTGTTGGTTATATAAAAGCACACCCTGATACAACACTTGTGTCGGATTTAGATTTAACAGGTTTTCATAAATAGGAAGATAACAGGCTACACGTCTGCGACAGGAAAGGAGAATTAAATTGTTTTTTAAGAATCAAAGAAATTTGAGAAAAATTGAAAAAATGGAATCAGAAATTTTTACTCTTAAAAAAGCAAAGATATTAAAAGAGCAAAACAGAAAAGAAGATTTATTCATTTTTATTTATGGTAAACAAATTAAGCTTAAACATTTTTTCATTGCTAATATCGTATTTCTTCTTATCATTATTTTCATTTTATTATAAAGACAATAGGCTACAGGTCAGCGACAGGAAAGGATTTTTTTATAATGAATAAAAGGCAAAAAAAGAAAAAGAATAAAAAAAATCTAGAAAAATTGATACAACAGGCGATTTCGTCTAATGTGCCTAACAATAAAAATAGAAAAGTGTTTTTGTCTAAACTAATAGAAGAGCAAATGATTTTAGATGTAATGATAGAAAGAGAAATAACAAATGAATAAAAGACAATAGGCTACAGAACATTGACAAGAAAGAGGAAATTAAAATGAAAAATTACAACGGAAATTGGAAATTGATAGAAGGAACTTTAAAGAAATCACGTATTGACAATCTACCACCATGTCTTGAAAAAGAACACTTATTAACAATTACTACAATGTTAAATAAAGAAGGGTTTGACTCTGATACATTTTTTGTTCATGAATATCCCATTCAAGGAGTTTATATTTGTTGTCAAAAAGAACAAGAAAATTATTTCACTATTCATGAAGAACAAGGAAAGTTAATACCACAATATACAACTGAAAAATCAGATGAAAAAGGTTATAATATTTTCCCTTGCAAAACTATTAAAGAATCTATTAGAAAAACTGAATGTTAAATCAAAATAAAGGGACAAAAGGCTACAGGTCAGCGACTGAAAGGAGAAGTATTTGTGAGTATGGTTATAAATGCTTTTGAAAGTGAACGATTTCTTACAGATTCTATTGCAGATATTGAGATACCTTCATCAGACTTCGAAAAAATAGAATATTTTTTTAAAGTTCTTAATTTAGATAGAGAACTAGATAAGAATAAATCACTTTTTTCTAATGATGTAGTAGATTTAGGTTTAGATTTATACGACGGTTTTTTATCAACTAAAAGAATAACTGAAATAGTAAATAATTTTAATGTGGTTAACGATTTTGACAATCGAATAAAAAATTATTTAGAAAAAATTTTAAAAGAAACTAAAAGTGAATATATTTTATTTAGTTATACATAAAGACAATAGGCTACAGATTGTTGACAGGAAGAAGGGGAGTAATGACGATATTTAGTATCATAATATCTATATTAATAGTTACATTAATTAATATATTCTTTTTGAAAATATTAAGAAGAATAAAATTTGAGAAACATTTCAAAACTAAGGTAAACAAAATATATAGTGAGATTACATCAAATAAAAATATTGAGATAATTAAATATTATACTTTTTTTGGAATAGCAGAAAAACCTATGAATTTATGTGTTAGATACTTTTTGAAGATTTATGAATATATTGAGTATTATATATCTTTTGCTTTAGCTAATTCTTTTTGTATCATTTTTATATCAGGTTCATATTTGTTATATTCCTTAGAACATAATAAAATTTTTATGTTAGAGTTCATGTATTTTATGTGGAGTAAATTTCAAGATATTTTTATGTTTCTAACGTTTGCACCAATCATTATTTTTTTATTATGCTTAATAGTAAATATATTTTTTCCAAAAAAACCAAAAACAAGCTTCAGTAAGAATTAAAGAAAATAGGCTACAGGTCAGCGACTGAAAAGGAGTAAAAAAATGAACATTCTAAAAAATGTAATTGAATTTTTAAACGATATAATAATTTTTATTTCTAATTTAATAAGTTCAATTAATTTTAATTATTTAATAATATTAGTTCTTTTTAGTGTTTCAGCTTCACTTATACTCTCTTTTA
Source organism: Nicrophorus orbicollis (assembly GCA_018845635.1). Lineage (NCBI taxonomy): Eukaryota > Metazoa > Arthropoda > Insecta > Coleoptera > Silphidae > Nicrophorus > Nicrophorus orbicollis. The sequence goes on along the minus strand of JAFMTC010006521.1, from coordinate 30,290 downwards.
TAGAACAAAGCAATAAACGATAAAGACAATAGGCTACAGTCTATTGTCTTCATGTATATATCATGATAATATTGATACATATACAAGACAATAGAGTTGTGCAATTAAATAAATGGTTTAGGAGAAAATAATGCCTATTATAAATAATGAAGTAGTAGGAAATAGAATTCATAATATAAGAATGTCTTTGTCAACAAATAAAAAAATGTCTTTAGAAGCTTTTGGACAACTTATCATTCCCCCAGCAAATAAAAGTGTCGTTCGTGCGTGGGAAAATGGTACAAGTATTCCTCAAAAAGAAAGACTGGAACAAATTGCAGAATTAGGAAATGTTACAGTTGATTATCTGCTATACGGTAAAGAATTAACTGGTTACGGAGAAAGAATAAAAGAAATAAGAGAGATAAAAATTAATACTAGTGTTGAAGTTTTTGGACAATTATTTGATCCTGCTGTTTTACCTGAAAAAATTGAAGCTTGGGAGAATGAAAACACACTTCCTAATAGGCAAGAAATGAAAAAATTATCATTATTAGCTAATGAAAGTTGGGACAATATCATTTTTGGTAAAGAATAAAACAAATAACTGTTTCGTAAACTCAACTACTCGAATAAAAACTATTAATTATCAGTCGTTTAAACTCCTTCGATAATTAACAATTTTTATACGAAGAATTAAAAAAGAAGGTAATATACATGAATGAAGTTTTTAAGGCTAATAAAAATGTCTAGGATTGGTTATGCTAGAGTTAGCTCTCAAAATCAAAATTTAGAACGGCAAATAGCGTTGCTACAGGACGTTTCTAAGCTCTTTTCAGATAAAGCTAGTGGACAATCCACCGAACGAGAGCAATTACAAGCCATGCTGAAGTACATAAGAGAAGGCGATATAGTAGTTGTTACAGAATTAGACAGGTTAGGAAGAAATAACAAAGAATTAACTCAGCTTATGAATAAGATTCAGGATAAAGGAGCAACACTTGAAGTTTTAAATTTACCTACACTTTCAGGTATTGAAGACGATAACCTTAGAAGACTTATTAATAATTTAATGATTGAAATTTATAAATACCAAGCTGAATCTGAACGAGAAAAAATTAAAGAACGGCAACAGCAGGGGATAGAAAACGCGAAGAAAAAAGGTAAGTACAAAGGAAAAAAATTACAATTTACTGCAAATGATCCTAAATTGTTACACGCTTTTGATTTATACTTAAAAGGAAGTACAGAAAAAGAAGTAGAACAACTAACAGGAATTAATCGCAGGACGTTTAAAAGATACAGAGATAGATATAATATTGAACGAACTGAAGGGAAAAAAAAGGAGGAATAACAATGAAAAAATTTAGAGGTTTATATAAGGTTATTAAATGGTTGTTAGTATTTTGGTTAGCTCAACATTTTTTAAGGTTTGGATTTGATTATATCTTACAAGATGTTTTATTTTTATTGTTAGTTCCATACTTGATTTTAGGTGGAATCATTGCCCCTTTTGTTATTGGATTTTTAAGTCTATTTTCTAAAAGAGTATAAAAAGAACCTGCTAAAAAATAGTAGGTTCTTTTTTTATTTATTTAATTTTTCTAACAATACTAATAATAGGATTCATTGAGTAGTTACGATTATAAGAAGAATTTACTTTTCCGTTTTCAGCGTTTTGTTCATAGGTTTTGAAGTCCCCATTTTTTCCAACTGAAGAAATAACACCAGTATGACCGTAAGTGCCAGGTGCTAAACTTCCACCTGCCTTCCAATTAATTACGTCCCCTGCTTGTAAATCGTTGAATGAAGGGTTATAAATAACTTTCCAACCATGTTCTTTCCAATTGTAATCAGAACCGATAGACCATGCGTTCATGAAGCCTGAACCCATTAATTTTGGACCACCCATTTTATCAACGTACCAAGCTGTTAAGCCGTAACATTCCCCATTATAGAGTGTTTTTCCTAATTCTAAAGATAATACTGCCGAATCGCCAGTACCTACATATTCAGAAATAATTTCTCCATACATGAAATTACCACCGTTTAAATATAGATATTGTTTCTTTAATCGAGTAGAAACGTCATTAACATAACGATATTTTTTCGCTGTATTATTCCCTAAACTAGTAGCAACTACAGTACGAGAATAATCTTCAGCTAAATCTAAATTATCAGCTTTTTTGTCAGCTTCTTTATTTTTAATGTAGTAATTAACATAATTTATACCGAAATTATAACTTTGAGCTATCATCTTAACATCTTTTTCATAGCCTTTATCTTGTTTTTTCGCTAAATCAATAATACTTTTTAGGTATTTAATACCTTGTTTTACAGATTTTTCTTCAGTAGACCAGTGATTAACAGAGTAACCTGCTGATTCGCTCGACTGCATTATATCTTTTGTTCCACGTCCCCCTGATTCTACTTGTATCAAAGCTAAAATTAAAGGAACGTAGTCTTCCATGTCTTGTTTTTTGGCTTCAGATTCAACAAGTGACCTCCACCTTAAAACGTTTTTTGAAAATGTATATTTATTGTTAGATACATATTCAATCACTTCATTAAAATTAAATGTATCAATATCGCTCCAAACATTTGATGAATTTTGATTGATTGTAATAGCTGTTTCTGAGCTAGAATCGACTGTTTCTGAGCTTGTAATAGCTTCAGAGCTAGAATCGACTGTTTCTGAGCTTGTAGTAGCTTCAGGGATAGAATCAACTGTTTCTGAGCTTGTAATAGCTTCAGGGATAGAACTTTTTATAGTTTCTGCTGAAGCTATTAGAGAAAAGCCGTTAGATAATACTAAGTTACACAATAATAACGAAGTGATAATATTAATTTTTTTCATTTTATCTCCTTTTAAAAAAAACAATAAATTTTTTTTAAAATATTAAAATAATTAAAAATAAGTATAACACTTTTTTTATTAAAACTCAATTTCGAAACCTTTAGTTTTTTGAGATATACCAACGTTTTTATCAAATATTTCTTTTAAATCTTTATCTATTTTATTTTGTTTATTCACTTTTTCAGATAAGATTTTTTCTTTAAAAATCAAATCTGTATCAAAACCTAATTGTACTGTTTTTATCATAGAATTAAGTTTATTATTAAATGTTTTTATATTTTCTTTACTTGTATTTGAGTTTTTTGTAGATAAAGAATAGCTTTTCTTTAGTCGAGTATCTTCTAAATCAAATTGGACTAACTGGTTTTGGTCTTCTAAATCAGTGAACCTTGCTATGTTAAGTTTTATTGTTTTATTTTTAAAATTAAATTTTGTGGAGTTTTCATTCATATCAGGATCAGGAACAAGAAATTGATTTAATTTATTTAAAACGTGTTTAGTGTAATGGTTATTTCTAAATTCTAAATCTTTACTTGTGAATCCGTCTGTTTCTGTTCTATGCCTATCAAATAGTGCTTGGACGTTTTCTTTTTCTAGGGTTTCTTGTGTAGGATTCTTATATAAAAAATATCCTTTTTGGTTATTGTTTTGTTCATTATGATTTTTTATCTCATTATTCAAATAAACAGGTTCATAATATTTACTTCTATGAACTGGTTCAGAGCCTTCATCAAAGGGATTGTATTCCACATAAACATCAATATCAGAATCGTGTGTATCGAATTGATGTTTCTTTGAATCAATTACATTTATTTCAGGGTTTATTAATTGAATACTATTATCCTTATTTTTGAAATGAGTAAAACCTTGATTATCTAATTCTTTATAGAGGGTTTCAAAATTTTTTTCTCCAATAGAATCTTTTATGTTTTCTATTAAATGACTATCGTTATATGCGTTTAATGAATTGTTTACTATTGCCTGCTTATAATCTTTTTCATCTTGATAGTCAGGAACATCATCTTTAATATCAATATTATTAATTAAGTCTTCCACTTGTGATTGTGTAATTGTATTTTCAGATAAACTTAAACCAATCCCCTTTTTAAAGGATATGTCGTTAATATATCTTTGATTATTTTCGACACTAACAATATTTTCAATCAGTTCTTTATCAGTTTCAAAAATCCTAACTGATTCGTATAAATCGTTTGTTTTATCTTTACTGTCTACTGAAAAAGCTGTACTAAAATAGCCTAAGCTTTTTTCTTTTTCGTAAAAATGCGAAGCTTCTTTAAAAGATATTCCGTTTTTATCTAAAACGTTTATTTCTTTAGGGTATTCGTTATTATAATAATGAGTAAAATCTCTATTTAAAAATTCATTAACTATTTCTTTTTGATATTCAGGGAACTTATTTAGTAAAGAGTTATAAATATCTTTATCACTTTCAGAGTTAGAGAAGAGTTCTTCTTTCAAGAAATTTACTTTTTGTTTATTAGTAATACCTTTTTCGATATTGGCGAGAATTGGTTGGAATTTATCTAAAGTATAGAGCATATCGCTTAGTTCTTTATCATCTATAGTAATTTCTTTATTTGATAGTTCTTGCTTAGAATTGAATACATACTTTAAGATATAACCTTGTTTTAAATTGTTTTTTAAATTTGAAAATATTTTATCAGAAAAAAATGTAGTATTATTACTTAATTCATTACCTGAAGGCTTACTAGTGTGTGTAGTATAAATATTTTTTTCCATGTTAAATTACAACTCCATTCCATTTTGCATTTCTTGAACTTTTCTCTCATGTTGGATAGTTTTTTGAATTTTTTGGTAATCTTTTAATGCTTCTTTAACATCATAATTATTTATAACTTCTTTTTTTAAAGCGTTAATCTGTTTATTCCCTATACTTCTTAAAGTTGGTTTTTTAGTGATTTTTTTTACTTTATAAAGTTCTTTGTTTAAGGGATTGTGTCGGTTCAATACATAAGTAGTCTGTTTATTATTTTTGCCAACTACTTTTTTTCTTATGCCGTTATAATTATTCTTTTTATAAAAAGAATCGTTGTTCAATTTATTTTCTTTAAATCTATTTCTTTCTTCACGTTCTTTACTAACCTGCTCTTCAGTTTTTCTGCCTTCTAAAACATCTAAATTACCTTCAAGTCTGAATAGTTCGTCACGTTGCCTTTCATTGTATTCATGGTTCTCAGAAAACTGTAAATCATCGTTTATATCAGAAATTTTATTTTTAATATCTTCAGCAGTTAAAACTTTATTATTGTTATCTTTATTGACTATGAAATCTTTAAAGCTCTCTAAATCTTCAGAGTTCAAACTCTCTAAATTTTTTTTTAAAACATCATTTTTATTTAATCTATCTAAGTTACTTTTACCTGAAAATAAATTTTCTAAATCGGCAGTCATTAATTCAGTTTTAAATTCTTTACTATTTTGTTTTAAATTTTTTAATAAAGAATTACCGTTACGGATTTTAATTTCTTCCAATTTATTTTTTTTGTAATCTTTAAATCTATCAGAATTACCATAAGTATTCTCTAGTTGCTTTTCATATTTTTCTAAATCATTTAAGAAGTTTATTTTCTCAGGGCTATCTTTAGTAAGGTGTTCAACGATTAAATCTATTGATTCTCTTTGGGAATCAGAAATATGTTTTCCGTTATAATTCCAATTATTTTTATTAGCAGGCAATGAATCAAACAACTTATTAAATTCAGCTAAAACTTCTTTATTGTCTTTAATAAATATTAAATTCTCTTTTAAAACTTTTTTAGACAATAGATCTCTGCTCTTTTGAATATCTTTAAAATTTTCTAAATATATTTCTTTAAAAAAAGTATTTCCAAATTGAGCTTTCATCTTTTCTACAGTCTTTAAATCTCGTTTTCCTTTAAATTCATATTTATTATTTTTTTCATTAGATATTTCTTTTCTTGTGTTTTCTTTTTCAAGTGCCATAACATGAATATGTAAATTATCTGTATTGATATGTGGGACAGCAACCCAAAGTAAATCATTTAATTTTTCACTTTCTTTTAAAACGTCCATACTTTTTGAAACAGATTCGTATATCCTATTCATATCAGATTCAGTTAAATTATTTTTATCAATTTTCATTTCATCTAAGCTATCTTCAGAAAAAGAAAAAACATCTTGATACATTAAAACATTACCTTGATTTTTTTCTACTTCAGCAACTTCATTTTTTAAATCTTTAAGTAATTTATTATTTAACGAATGATGTTCATTTGAAAATAAAGATACTTTACCCTGAGTAGCGTTTTTTCTCCCCATGTATTCAATATAATTATCTATTTCATCAAAAGAATTAAAGAGATCAGATTCATCATTATATTTAGTGAAATCATCAATAGCAGTTTCGATTTTTTGAAGTTCTTGTTCTTCTTCTTTTGTCATTTTTTCACTACTTATTAAAGCTTCTTTCCTAGACATATAATTTAGAAATTCTGAAAATGAAGCCGTTGAAGAATTTGAAAATTGGCTTTTTAAAATTAATCTAGGCATACGACATCAACTCTCATTCTAATTATCAGACTGTAGTAATTTTCTATAATCGTATTTTTCCTCAATTTTTTTTTCTTCAATTAGTTTTTTTTCTTTAGGTTCTTCATAAAAAGAACCAATTCTTTTTTTAGAATAATCTTGATATGATTTTTCTTTTTCTGAGTTTGTTTGTTGAGTAGAAAAAGACTCAGCCAGTTTAACACCTTCAAGTTTATTAAAGTTTTCCTCAAACGTTTCATTACTTGTTATTCTTTCGTTTACTCTTAGACTTGAAGTGTTAAGAGCTGAAATATGATTAAGTGCTGTTAAATAATTTAATTTTAAAATAATATCTTCGTTTGTAAAAACTTCTTTCGCTTGACCTTGAGAAATATTTTCAATATTTTTTTTTCCTTCTAAGTCTTCTTGAATTAAATTTATTAAATAATTTGCAAAGCTTTTATTATTTTGTTTTGCTTTTTGCTTTGCCCTATTTAATATGGATTCGTATTCTTCATCAGTATATAATTGAGAATTTAGAGTAATTGTTTTTCTCTTCATATTAAGTTTCCTTTCAATATTTTATATAGAGATCTATTTATTTCAATATCTTCTTGAACATTCTTTTTTAATTCATAAATTTGTTTTTCCACATCTTCAGTAAAATTATTGTTTAGTTCGATTGCTAAATATATATCAGTCATTTCATCTATTAAATCAGAAATAGTTTTTTTTTCTTTACCTGCAATAGCTAATAACCTTATATAAGTATCTTCTTTTATTTTTGAACTAATAAATTTTTCTTTACTCACTTAACAGACCACGCTCCTTTAATTCGATTGCTAAAAGTACAGTGTTCTGTTCTAATAAATCGTCTATCGTTTCTTGAAGTCTATCTATTTTTTTTGCCATTTTACGATAGCTTTCTTCGATTTCTTTTTTTGATTTTTCATTAAATGGACTGGATTT
>JAFMTC010006521.1:0-22547 GCA_018845635.1 Nicrophorus orbicollis | reverse complement strand
CAGTAGGAGCAGAAGCTTCAGTTTTAGCATTTTGCTTAATTGTTTCAATGTTTTCTGAAGGGTTGTTTACCGTGTCAGTATCAACTTTAACTGTTCTATCATTGATATTTTCAGTAGGAGCAGAAGCTTCAGTTTGAGAAATAGGGTTCTTTCTAAGGTTATTATTTTGTTCTTCAGCTGAAAGAGTTTGGACTTTATCAGAGTTTGGATCATGATTTGTTTTCTCTCCACTGTAAGAAGGCATAGAATTATGTTTATCTCTAATATTTTGTAATTTTTGGTCTGAAGAATTTTCTTCAATACCTTGCATAATTCCCTCGTCTTCTCCCTTGATAAATTCGTCCCTGATACTCTTAGTTTTATTACCAATTGATTCTATAGGAGCTTTAGCTTTTTCAGTTAATGTTTCTCCTAAATTTCCTGCCGTATCAGTTGCTAAATCTCCGACTTTTTCTAAGCCTTTTTGAATACCACGTTCTCCAATGTAACCTTTAGCAACACCCATATTTCTAGCTGTTTCAGATATGCCTTTTTCAAGTCCTTTACCTGCATTAGATAAAGATTCACTAACTTTTGGAAGTGTTTCTTTAGCTTTATCAACACCTGCTTTAGCTTTACCTGATACGAATTGACCTGTTTTAACAGCACCGTATGTAGCACCTGCAAGAGCCATAGCGTTTCCGATTCCTTGTCTAAATCCTGCTTCAACACCGAAGTAACGAGCTACTGTTTCTGTTCCTTTAATTAAAGTAACTGTTGCCGTCCATTGAGCTACAAGGTATAAAAATAATGGTAATTTTAGGTTGATTATCCACTGAGTAAATATTCCGAACATCATCATGCTAAATCCCATGAAACAAATTTGTAAAAATAGATTACAAATATCCTGAAATACCATTTTAGTTTTTTGTCCTGATTCGAGATCCGTTGCAAAAACAAAATTTGCTAAAATACTTTTAACCCCAAGTTCTAAGGAACATTGAACAATAACCCATATTGCAAAGAAATTAGCTATGATAAGGGCGATTAAAGCAATAAATATAACCCCTGCACGTCCTGTATATCTCATGTACCCACCTTTAAAGCTGTCGTTGAAGAATCCTAACAATCCTCCACCGTCAACTTTAGAAACGGTATCTTTTCCTTTTTCATCTTGTGTTAGATAATAACCTAAACTTTTTTGAGCTGTTTTATTTTTTATAGTTGTGTAGTCTTCAGCATTTTCAGATAATAAAACTTCTCCAAAATTGGCATTTTTAAAATTATTTTTAGTCATGTTGTTACGTTTTGTTTTAGTAGTAATGTTTTGAGTAGAGTTATTTTTAATAGAGTTAGGATCATTAGATAAAGCGTAAATTAAATCTACTGTATTAGTCCTAACAAGTTTAAAACTTAGTCCCTCTTGGTCTGAACCGTCATTATAAGTAAATTCATTAAACACAGAAACAGTCGTAGTCCTAAACGTATTTAAAATAGTTGGTAAACTACCTAACAAAATCATTCCGATAACTAAGTTAAGAGTAACGTTTTTAAAACTGATAGAATCTTTTTTGATTACAAATTTATAACCAATGATACAGATAGCAAGAGAAATAACAGATGTCATAGCTACTAACGTAGCTTTTTTTCTAAGAGAAACAACTCCTGAATCTTGTAATATTTTTAATAAGTCTAAGCTTTTAGGTACTAGTCCTTCTAAAGAATCAGCAACCCAAAACAGACTTTTAACAGCTCCCCATTTTAAAGAATTTAAAATAGGGACTGCTGGATTGTCAGTGAACTTCATAAAATCGGAACGGTCACTTAAAAATTTTGTAATATCAGGTTTGTTGTCAAAAATACTAGCGACAACTTCCTGAGTATTTAAAAGAAAAATAGTATATACAGCCATTATGAGAAGAAGCGTTAATGTTAGCTTGTTGGCTTTTATTTTCTTTAGATAGTTCACTCTATCAACTCGCTTTTTGTTTTATTTTTGAATAGATTGTAGAACTTAATTTTCTTAGCATACTTGCTAGTTCTTTATTTATAAGATTTGTAGATTCTTTATAGTTAATGTCCTGCTCTAAATCAATAATGATAGAATCAACGTTATTCAATAGTCCCATTCTGTCATCTTTGATTAATTGTCTGAATCTGCTGATTGTTTCGTTACTTTCGTTTTTAAATCTTTCAGAATCTTCTTTAGAGTAATCACTATCACTTAAATTATCTATGTAAGTTCTAATATCTTTAATTTGTTTTTCGATTAATTCGAGAACGTGGTCTTTTTCAATAAAATTCTTTTTGTTAATTTGATTTTTAGTTCTCATTGCTACAGCCTGTTCAAAATCAACTATAAAACTTTCAATAGGTACTAAGTGTTCTTCTAAGTTGTAAGATAAATGATTAGAAACAACCTTGATAGTGTTGATATTCCTTTTAGGATTGTACTGATCGGCTAACAACTTAAATCTAGGTGGCAATGTCGTTGTTTTAGTATTAAATATAGGGAAGGGACGAATAACTTTTCCGTAGTTATCAGAAATAATATTTCTAATAACAATAGTTTCTCCAAAAGCAATTTGACTTACTCTTTCAGGTGTTAAAAGTCTTTCTTTATCTGCTGAACGGTTTGAAGTGTTTGTTATGTCAGCGTGTTTATTTGTTAAACTTTCTTCCTCAACTGTCCTATGACCAACCCTAGATGAAATTTCTTCTACGGTGTCAACGTCAGTAGATTTAATAAATAAAGTAACTTGTGGCGAATCTTTTATTGCGTACCCTTCTTGACCGTAAACATCTTCTAACTGTTTGTAGTTTTGTAAGAATATAGTGAACAATAGCTGTCTACCTGCTGATACTGTTAAAATACCTGAGAAATTAGCGATTAACGGCATATTACCAAATTCATCAAAAATAAAATGAACTCTCCTAGTACAACTTCCTGATATATCGTTAAATTTAGCAACACTAGAAAGGAGCGTATATACTTGATTAATAAAGATTGTTCCAATCGCATGATTAGATGTGTCATAATCAGGAATCACAATAAATAAGGCTATAGGTTTAGTAGTATGAGTAAAAATCATACGTTCAACTTCGTTCTTTTGTGAATCAATTTTAGGAAATAGCATTTCTCTAACAAGTTCTTTTGCTTTCCCATTTTCGTCTTTTGGAATTTCGAAAACAGCTAAAGTATCTGCTTTTTGGTTATACATTTCATATTTAGAAATATCTCCAAATTCAGTATCAGACACTAAATTAATTTCTAAGTAATCAGCTAAGTTCATATCTATTTCATAACTAAAACTAATTAACCCTTTAGCACCAACACTTTGATAGAAAGTATCAATTAATTCTCCTTCTTTATTTTTGAAGTTTAAAGTGATTATTCTATTCATGTATTTTTCATCTAACTTCATATCAATATATTGTGGGTAGCCTATAGTTCTTAAATCTAAAGAGTTTGAGCTATTCATTTTGGCATTAACAGGACTTTGGAACATGCTTAAAGCGTCCATTACTGTTAAGAAAATATTACCTTTAGATTTATCACTAGCCATTCTTGTTGCTCCGTATGAAAGGGAAGCGATATGTTGTTGTGGAAGTGAACCGAAAAATTCATCAAGGGCATTAACTGTAATATCGCCTTTTTGATAGTAACAGCCCCCTAACTGATTAAAGAGTTGAGCTATGTTATACATGGTAATTAAATCTCTTTGAACTTCTTTTTTAAATTGGATTTCTTCATCGTTAGAATCGTTTAAAGGTAAAGGGCTGTATTTCCATTCTTTAGCGAAAGCATAGTCACACAGAGCTAAAATAAGGGACGTAACAGCAGTTGAACCAGTTGTATAGAAGATAGCATTTTCTCCACTCGCTCCTTTAGAAAAAAGAGTATCAGAGAATGTTTTAGCTCGTTTTGTCGCTTCTTCATAATCTCCAACCTCAAACGATTGTATGATTAATTCTAAAGGGTTGTAACTAATAGAACTTCTTAAAGGATCATCTAAATTTAGAGTTTGAATGTTGTAGCCACGTTTTTTTAACATTTCATAACTACCTGCAAACAATTCTCCTTTTGGATCATTGATAACCATACTAGCTTGTTTTGAACCTCTACTAATATTGTCAATCATTGGAAATACAATAAGTTCTCCTTTACCTGAACGTGAAGTACCTAAAACTAAAGTATTAACTGTTGAATCATCTATATAATATTTATCTTGATAATGTGAAATAGGTATTCCACCATATCCACCGAATTTTTCATTTTTTTCAGGAATTTCTTTATATTGGCTTTTAATCATATCTAATGTGGCTAACTTAGAATCCCCTTTTTGACCATAAGCAACTTTTCTATACTTATGACGTAGTTTCAACGTAGCTCCAATTGACATGAAAACAGTGATTATAAAAACAATTATATTAATATAAAAGTTATACATTAACTTGTTTTCACTTATAAAAAGATAATTATAATAAGGTAAAAGATATGTAAAGCTGAAACTAGTAGGCAACTTTCCGTCCACTAAGAATAAAATAAAATGCGTAAAATAAGTGATAGCTAAAAAGAACAATATATAAATTATAGGTAACATTCTAGTTAAACCACGTGCATTTGTACGCTGTTCATCTACTAAATCTTGTCCCTCAAAATATGAATCATCATTTTGTGTCATGAAGTAAGATAAACCGAACACCTTTTTATTTTTACTTTTATTTTTTTTAGAAATGTTTGAGAAAACCTTTTTTAATGGATTTCCTTTTTTCTTTACTTTCATAGTATCGACCTACTTCCCAAAGTTAAAAAAACTTTTTGATGTAGGTACTTCTGAAGTGTTTTGTTGAGTTTTTAACGTTTCATTCTCACTTAACAAAGCATTATATTTTTCTTTAGTAGAGATTAATTCATCATTTTTTGATTCTAATTCTCTTTCAAGTTCTTTGAGTTGTGAGTTACTCAATTCAACTCTTTCTCTTTCTAAAGAAATTTTTTCTTTACTTTCTTTTTCAGCGATTATTATTCCTGCTTTATTCTTAATCATTTCATGATTTGAACTAGTGATAGCTTGAATATCTTCTATTGCTGAATCGAGTGATTGTGTAAGTTCTAAACTTTCAGTTCTTATATTTTCAGCTACTTTATTAATGATTTGTTCTCTTTCGTCAAGGGAAGAAGCGTAAAAACTTTCAGTTGAAATAGTAACCATGTTATCTTTTTCTAATTGGATTGCTTCAGATTTTTTAATGTTCAAACTATCTTTAAATTCTTCTATCTCAATATCTAAAACACCTTGTAGTTTTTTTTCTTCTTGTAGATAGTCAGTTTTTAATTTAGAAGCTAATGCCTGCATTTGCTTCTCATGAATATCTGATAATAGATTTAATTGAGATTTCATGCGTTCGTTTTTATCATTTTTAAATTCAACTAATAAATCAGCGTATTCATTCTCAATACTACTTTTTTTATTTTTAAAATCTTCTGTATTCTCTACAAAATCAGAAACGTTTATTCCTTTTATATCTGAGTATTTATTGATTAATTGCTCTTTAGCAGTAGATAAGATACGTTCGATATTATTCAAATAATTTTCTTTTAAACCGAGCAATGCTTGTCGATTTAATTTCCCTTTAATAAATTCAGCTTCCACTTTATCAAAGATACTTAATTCTTGATCTACACCGAATTTTTTAAGTAAATTTGATTCTTCAAAAATTTCAGTAGTAGTGCTTATTAGCCTGCTTATCTCAGGGTTGTTTAAAGGGTTTGAAAAATCATCTACTGAAGGGAATAAGATACCTTTATTTTCACTTGATTCATTTTTTAAAGTGTAAATATCTTCGTTTGCAGATTTCAACTCAGCCTTTAATCGTTTATTCTCTTCTGAAAGCTCTTGATTAGAAGTGAACATACTTTTCTGAATGTCTAAATATTCCTTTTCTAATTCATTGCGTACTTCTGTTTTCATAGCTTCTGTTATTTTCAAATTCTCATTATGTTCAGCGTTTATTTCATTAGTCGTTTTAACACTCTCAGGTATTTGTTTTTTTTCAATAAAATTAGTATTTATCTGTTTATTTTTTTTACCTAAAGGAAAATTAAAACTTTCTTTTTTTTCTTCTTTTTTTTCTTCAGGAAGTTTTAAATCGTATGTTCCTGATTCGTATTCTAATTTTTTATTGTCATATTCTGTAGCAATTTGAGTATAATACCTTAAAGCAGTATCTTTATTAAGACCGTTATCACTGGTAGATAACAAATCATCTTTAATTAATTTGCTTACATCAAAACGGTTATTTTCATCTTTTTTTATAATAATTGGTGTAAATTCTAGTTCAGTATCTTCAACATTATCATTAAAAATAATTGTCGCTTCTAAATTTTTTGATAAATTAAAATCTAATTCTTTTAAAAACATTTCTATAGCAAAAAGATTATTGTCTAAACTTTTTTTATAGTATGTAACCAACTCTTTATTAGTGATAAAACTAACTTTTTTTAAGGATAATTTAATTCCCACAAGCTCACTTCTTTCTTTTTTAAAATAAAAAAAGAAGCCTTTCGACTTCTTTAATGGAACAGGCTAGAAGCCACCAATTGATTTAATTGTTGAACCGATTGTTGAAGCTCCAAATATGATTAATGAACCGATAACAATATACGTTAACCATTTTTTAGCTTTTTGAGAAGGTCCTTCTCCAAAGATAAACATACAACCAGTGATAACGATACAACATACGATTACACTCATTGAAATCCCTTGTAACTTTGAAGTCATATTTTTTGCGAATTTCGAGATATTATCGAAGGTGTCATAGGTAACTACGTTGTTAATAAATAACCCGTTTATTAAATTTTTCATCTAATTATTCTCCTTTTAAAATAATTAATTATTATTAGATTCTCCTGAAGAGTTGTGATTATTTCCGTTGTTGAATTTTTCTTTTTTCGTAAAATCCCCCATTTGTTTAATCATAATATCTTCAGCTAATTTATATTTCTCTTTTTCAATAATTTCTTTAGCGAAAGAACTTGAAATTGTAACTCCAATAGGTTTTAAATACGCCATTAACCCTTTAACAAAGGCTTCTTGCTCCCATTCAGAAACATCAATACCTTTATTAGTTAAATGATTATTAACTAATTCAATTTTTGGATCTAGTGCTTTTTTCTTAGCCATTTTTTTCTCCTTTTTCTAAAAAATTTGATAATCAAATTATAGCATTTTTTAAACTTTTTTAAAAGGTAAATGACTGAAATAAATTAATAAAAATAACGTTACTTATTGTATTTGTGTTATAATTAAAAAAACATTTATGAGAGGTTGATTTTTTTGAAAAACAAAATTTTATTTGTAGTTTCTATTTTAACTTTTACATTAATAATTTCTGCTTGTTCAAACACTTCAGGAGTAAGTGAAGGAAGAAAAAATGAAGCTCAAAATTTAATGAATGATAGTTCTAAACAGATTGAAGAAGAGTTAATGAATTTAGAAAAAGATGTTAAAGAAAAAGGGTTCTTAGTTCGTGGTGCTGTTTACAATTTGAGAAATGAAGATGAAGAAGAGTTTCCTGTATTTTTATACTATACAGATGAAATTAGTTATGAAGGAAATTCTAGGGGAGATTCATATACATATAAAACATGGACTCATTCAGGGAAAAAAGTTTATGCAGGTGCAGAAAGAATTGATAACATTTCTTACTATGAACAAATTAAAAAAAATGACCTAAAACCAATCGTTCAACAAAACGACTTTAGTTTAGATCATTTTTTACAAGCTATTGAAGAATAGTTCTACTCCATATCATCTAAATAAATTTGTTCGTCAATCCATTTATCTAATGAAATATTTTCAAAACATTCTTTACAAACATATTTAAAAGTTTCTTTAGTTTCTTCTAGTAGAAGTAGCTGAAGATTCTTTTTTTTGCAATGATTACATGGTAATTTTTTTCTCATTACGACACCTATTATTCTTAAAATTTGTATAAAAAAACTATAACCTTTAAAAGAATTATAGTTTTATAATTACAATGTTAGTAACACAAGAATACCGTTTGAAATACTATGTACGGCTAGGCATAATTTCAAATCTTTCTTACTGTTAATGTAAATTTGATTTAAAACCAGTGAAGCTAAAAAGCAAGGTAAATAATAATATGGTTGAATATGTAGTAAAGCAAATCCTACAGAAACGATTATACTTGATAACATAGTCTTATTGGTTTTATTGAGTAAATAAGCTAAAAAAACTGCTCTAAAAATAGTTTCTTCTAAGAAGGGCGAACCTATCAAAAGCATAAATATGCTTAATAATGACGTGTATTTTTCAGAAGTTCCTCCTACCTGTTGAATGAAGAAAGTATTAAATATTAAAGAGTTTAAACAGCTTATTAATACTAATAAAAAGATCCCTGAAACGAATGAATATAACTTACTATTTCTTTTTCTTTGTAAGCTTGTCGTACTCTTCTTTAAACTCTTTAAATGTTCCATATTTCTTTTCCTTCAGAACATAGCGACCAATTTTTATCATTAACTGTTCTTCTAGTTCTTTTTGTTTTTGTTCTAATTTCTCTTTTCTAGTTTGTACGTTTATTAATTCTCTATCTAAAACAGACAATTTGTCGTCCTCGCTTTTATTGGTTTTTTTCGTCACAATAACTACCCCCAATTTACATTTTAAGTTGTCTATTAGAGATAAGATTGTTTATCATTTTTATTACGTCTACGTTTAAAAAGTTTAAAAGCGATGTGACCGTTATAATGATAATAATTACAGCTCCAATAGCATACATAAGATTTGAATTTTCTTTATCCATTATAACACAGCTCCTTTCCTAATTAAACGTCCTTACTTGCGAAACAGCCTTACCGTCCCTGCTCATAGTAAAGTTGAAATTTCTAAAAAAATAGAAGGAAAATTTTTGATGAATACTATAATTTACTACTTCTCCGAATTTTTTTTCTTTGTTTATGTCACTTGAAGTAATAGAAAAATTTCCACCGTAATTATCTTTTGATTCCTTATTTATTTTAGATACTGCTGTAGAAGTTAGTCCCCCTTCTCTTTCGATTGTGTAATTTACTGTTTGCTGAAAAGGGTTCACATCTAACAACTTAATGCAAAACATAGTCACGATACAAAACATAATAAGACCAAGAAAGCTTGTTATGTATTTAGTTAATTCTCCGATAGAAATATCCATAATATACGCTCCTTTTAATTTAATAATTGGAACAAATCACTAAAAATACTAATAAAATAGCTAAAGCCAACACCCACTATGACAAAGAAACAAGAGAAAGCTATTCTAGTTGTAAACCAATTGAATTTTTTTAATTTAAGTTCCTTTATATCTTCGATTTTTTCTAATATTTCTTTATCAGC
Source organism: Nicrophorus orbicollis (assembly GCA_018845635.1). Classification (NCBI taxonomy): domain Eukaryota; kingdom Metazoa; phylum Arthropoda; class Insecta; order Coleoptera; family Silphidae; genus Nicrophorus; species Nicrophorus orbicollis. The sequence goes on along the minus strand of JAFMTC010006521.1, from coordinate 13,167 downwards.
CATTTCTCCTAGTCTTTTGATAATATCAGGATCAGTGTCACCATCTTTAATATCGAAAAGAGTTGTCATAAAAATTAAACTGAAAGTTGTATCACTCATTTTTTTACCAAAATCTAAAAACGGTTGAATATCTGAAGGTCTATCAGTCATTTGTTTCATTAAGATATTCAAGTTTTTTCTATCAGCATAATCTTTGGTTCGAGGTACTATCTTATTGAAAATACTATATAAACTTTGTTCGCTTTCTCTTTCAAGGAAAGGGATTAATAAGTGACAAAACTTTGCAAATTCAAGTTGTCTAACAAAAATGTATTTAAAATATAAATTATTAATTCTATTTTTTCCGTTCCACCAAATAAAAATAGAACCAGCAACACATGATAATAAAAAAAGCACAGCGTTTTCCTTTGAATAGAGGGATAATGATATTCCGACAACCAAAAGGAAAATACTACCTAAAATTCTATTTCTTTGCCATTTTTTAATAGTTGAACTTTTTTCATTCATTTCAAGCATTTTGTCATAAAGTTCCTGCTCCAAAAGAAATGGTTTTGTACTCATTGGTAAAACTCCTTTCTGTTAAAATTCAGTTACATTAAAATCAAAAAAATGTTTAATAAATTGGTAGGCTACAAGAAAGCCGTTTAAAATAAATGCTCCACCGAAAACAACACCTATAATAGACCTAGCAAAAACAGGGAGATAAACGTCTGTTAAACCTACACCTAGACTAATTACAACAACCATTACTATAGCGAGTAAACTAATAGTGGTTAATAAATCTTTTCTTTTCTTTTTAGTTCGTATGTAATCTCGTTGTTGTTCACTAATTACATTATGTTGATTTGAAATGTTTTTTAAAGTATCGACATTTATCCTACCTTCATCAATACATGTTTCTAATTGTTCTAAATATTGTGTGAACACAGTATCTTTTTTATATTTTTCTCTCATCATGTTAAAAACTTCAGTAACACCTTTTCTTTCTCCTTGAAGTAGTCTTCTTTCTAAAAGTTGTAAATCTTCTTTTAATTCTCCTTCGCTTCGTTCTTTGACTGTCCTAATAGAAATAAGGATTGTTTTATCTTTATTCACTAAAAGTTGAGTAAGGGTTGTTAGGAGTTTATTCCTTTCTTCGAAAGAAGCTAATTCATAATTGTAAGTTACTATTTTTTCTAAGAGGTAAACATAACCGAATATTCCACCAAATAAAGCGAATATTAAAGAAACTAATATATTATAATATATTATGAAAGTTATAGCGAAACTTATTATAAACGGTGTGATAGTTATTTTAAACACTTTCTCTTTTGTTAAAGAATTATCGTAGAGTTGATCTATAGCGTATAGATCCTGCATAGTAACTCTTTTTTTTCTTTTCATTTAATCTGCCCCTTTAACATCAATATTAGATTTTTTATTTTCGTTAATAGGTAAAATGAACTCTAATCCTTCTTCTTCAAATTTTTCATTTAAACTATCAGTTAATTTGAATGAAGAATACGTTCTTTCAAAGTGGCTAACTCTAGGTATTAATTTTTGTGTAAAGAGAACTCTATTTCCGTCAGGGTGGAACTCGACTATTTCATCAATATATCTGTATTTAACCCCATTTAATTTTTTTACAGATAAATGAATCCCAATATCTACAACATCTAGGAAGTCATTTCTGAAGAGTTCTTCGTTAATGTTATATCCCATTGAAGCCATTGAAGCGTATCTACTAGGCACAGCGTTATTGCTATGTGAATGTAAAGTAGTGATAATTTTGTGACCACTTAATAAGGACGTATACATTTGATAGGCTTCTGCTTCCCTAGTTTCAGATACTATTATCCAATCAGGGTAAAATCGCAAGCCTTGAGATACGTGCTTACTTATGTTTGTTTTTCCTTTTGTAGTCCACGAAACAATATCTTTATCAGGAAATAATGTGTTTGCGTGTACTTCGTTTATATCTTCAACCATTACTATTTTTTCTGAAAAAGGAATATATGAAAGTAACAATTTTTGTAATTCTGTTTTACCTGTTCCAGTCTTACCACTAATAAAAATATTACATTTAGCTAAAACGCAATTTTGAAGAAATTCTCTAATGAAGTCAGGAGCCATTGACTGAAAAGTTACATCTGTTAAAACTAGTTGTGGCTTTGTGATTCTTAACGCAAAACTTGTACCAGTAGGCGAAAGATCACTATGAGTAGCACTAATTCTAATGCCGTTAGAATAACCGTTAAATTGTGGTTTTCCGTATGTAAATTCTTTTTTTTCCCTAGTTGCGAATCGTTGAATGATTTTCATTACATAAGCTTCAGTTATTTCTCCTTCACGATAAATAAATTTATCGGTGTTGGTTTCAACAATACAATTTTTTCCGTTAAATCCTATATCGGTCACATTGTCGTATTCTTCTAGTATTTCTTCTATAATTCCGTTACCAACAATATCAGCAGAAATGATTTCAGCATATTTTTCTTTAGGTTCAGGAACGAACTTAGATATTGTTTTATCTTCAATTAAAAGTCTTTTAATCTCGTTTCTAGCATTTTTATCAGCCATAGCTGATATTAATAATTCAATGTGTTCACGTTCTAAAATATCGTTAATTTCATTCATACGCTCTTCGTTGCTGAGTATATCTATATTTAGACCTTCAATATCTTCGTTTTTTTTATTTTTCTTCTTAAAAACATTTAAAAAGTTCACTTTATTCACTCCTTATTAATCTTTTGACTTATCAACCTTAATAGAAGCAACGTATTGTTGACCGTCTTGTTTAAAGTCTATAGTGATTTCTTTTGTTCCAGTGAATCCGTTTATATCTTCATCTGTATAATGAATCGTGAAATCATCATTAATGTTCTTTAAACCACTATTTTTTTTAAAAGATTTTTTAAAATCTTTTTCAAATTGTTGTTTATCGAGTTTGAATAACTTTCTTTCAACCCTAGCTGAGTAATCAATATTTTCATAAGCTGAGGTTTTTATAGAATCCTGCATAACAGTAACGATTGTTTGGTCTTTATAATAACGGCTTCCGAAAATAACTAATATAAAAGTGACTATAAGAATAAAAAATATGTTTCCTATTGTTTCAATTTTTGAACTCAACTTAACAACCTACTTTCTTTAATGAAATAGATAAAAAGGCGATTGCAAAAGCAATCGCCTTCTACCACTTTTACATTTTGATTCCTTTTAAACTAGAGTCAAACCATGAGAAAATTGTTTCTAAGATAGTAGGTAGTCCGACTTTAGCAATAGTAATTATAGCAACAGCGATAACAATTAAACCAATCGCCCAAACCATGTTTTGTGCTTCCTTATCCATATCGAGATCTCTCCTTTTTGATATATTTTAAAGCTATTGAAAATAATTAAATAATAAAGAACTAACATTATATATTAATCAAAATAAAAAACATGAATCGTTAAATTAGTAAAAGTCATGTTTAGAAAATTGGTTTTTTATACATATTAGTGCGTTAATATTTTGTGATTTTATTGTAACAAAATTATGTTATAATGTAAACAAATTATGAAAGGAAAAAAATATAAAATGGAAATTAAATTTTTGGTAGGTTTAATATTATGTATATCTCTAATCGCTTTATTAATAGTGTTTGAGCTAATGACTAGCGAAAAAAGAGATTATATAAACATAGCTTTTAATAAAAGAAAAAAATGGTTTATTTTTAAAACTTCATGCAGGTTAATTTTTGTTTTTTTGATAATTTTATCGTTGTTTTTTTCGTTAAAAAACAAACAAATAAATTTCAAGAATGAACGTTTTTTAAACAAATATGACGTAGAAAATATTTTTAAAATTAGAAAAAACGAAGGTATTAAAGAACAAGATGATGTTGAAAAACCTAAAGGGTTGCTAGACGGTATAGAAAAAAATGAAACATCTGAAGAAGAACAAGAAACAGAAGTTAAATCTCTTTTAGACGGTATAGAATAACACGAAGGAGTTAATATAATGACAACAGTAATTTTAGCTGAAAAACCTAATCAAGCTTCAGATTATGCAAAAGCTTTAGGTATGAAAAAAAGAAATGACGGATATTTCGAGGTAAGCGACCACATTTTAAAAGATGAAACTTATGTTACTTTTGCAATAGGTCATTTAGTAGAATTAGCAGAACCAAAATTTTATGATGAAAAGTGGGGAACGTGGGGAATTGATAGATTGCCTATTTTTCCTACTACTTTCAGTTTTCAAGTTGCAAAAGATAAGGAGAAACAATTTAAAATAGTTTCAGGGTTGTTGAAAAAGGCTGATAGAATAATTATCGCTACTGATAGTGACCGAGAAGGCGAAAATATAGCGTGGAGCATAATCGAAAAATCAGATATTTCTAAAGATTCTAAAGAGTTTAAACGATTATGGATCAATAGTCTTGAAAAAGAAGCAATTTTAGAAGGATTTAACAACTTAAAAGAAGGTTTAGCTTACTATCCATTTTATAAAGAAGCTCAAACAAGGCAAATAAGCGATTGGTTAATAGGAATGAACGCTACACAGCTTTATACTTTATTGCTTAAAGAGAAAGGCTTACAAGGTGTTTATTCGATAGGAAGAGTTCAAACCCCTACTCTTTACTTAGCTTATGACAGACAGAAAAGTATTGAAAATTTTGTATCAACTCCTTTTTTTGAATTGGAAAATAATATAAAAGCAAATGGCATACAATTTAAAGCTAATTTAACACCTTATGAGAAGTTTGAAACTAAAGATAATATAAATAGATTCCTTAATGATAAAAACGCACACGAAGGAAAACAAGAGGGTTTTATTGAATCTGTTGATACAGAAAGTAAAAATACTAAAAGTCCTCATTTATTTTCTTTAAGTTCCCTGCAAGCTAAAGCTAATAGTTTGTTCAAAGCAACGGCAAAACAAACTCTTCAAACAACTTCAGGTTTATATGATAAGAAATTTTTAACATATCCAAGAACTGATTGCCATTTTATTACGCAGAATGAATTTTCATATTTAAAAGATAATTACGAAAAGTATTGTGATTTTTTAGGACTGGAAGAAGAAATGAAGCAATCTGAAGCTAGAAAAAGATATGTAGACGGCTCAAAAGTTCAAGAGCATTACGCTGTCGTTCCTACAAGAAGAATCCCTACAAAAGAAGAGTTTGAAGCGTTTAAACCTTTAGAAAAAAACATTTATTTATTAGTGTTAAAAACGACTATAGCTATGTTTTTAGATAATTATGAGTATGAAGAAACAATTATTGATATAAAAGTAGCTGATTTATTATTTAAGGCGAAAGGTCAAGTTCCTTTAAACGCAGGTTGGAAAACACTTTTCAAATCTGAAGAAAAAGAAGAAGAGAACGCTGAAGAAACTCTTTCTAAATTACCTAAAGTAGAAGAAGGTCAAACTGTAGAATCTTTAATTAAAATTATTGAGAAGAAAACAACCCCTCCGAGTTTATATACAGAGGGAACTTTAATTACAGCAATGAAAACTAGTGGTAAAACAGTAGAAGACGAAGAATTAGTTAAGATATTGCAGGAAGTAGAAGGGATAGGAACTGAAGCTACAAGAGCTGATATAATTGAATCTCTTAAAAAGAGAGAATATATCGAGATCAAGAAGAATAAAGTAGTAGTTACAGAAAAAGGAAAAGTTGTGTGTCAGGCTGTAGAAGGACAAAAGTTATTAAGAACGGCTGAAACAACTGCCAAGTGGGAATCTGTTCTTAAAAAAATAGGTAAAGAACAAGAAACACCAGAACGTTTTATCTTAAATATTAAAAAATTTATCGTAAATTTATTAGAAAAAGTTCCTGAAGAGATTAAAAATCTTGATATACAAGAATATGAACAAAAAAAAGAAGAGGAAGAGAATAAAAAGATTGTTGGTAAATGTCCTTCTTGTTCTAAAGATATTAAAGAGAAAAAAGGGTTTTACGGTTGCACTGGTTATCCTGAATGTAAATTTACGTTACCTGATAACTTCAGAAAGAAAAAATTAACTAAAACTAATGTTAAAGAACTGCTGAATAGTAATGAAACAGTTATAAAAGGTATAAAAGCAAATAATAAAACCACAGTCTATAATGCTAAGGTTAAGTTAAACGATAAAAATTACATAGAATTTGTTGAGTTTTCAAGTAAATAAAAGGACAGGGTTAGTATAATTCTAACCCTGCCTTTTTTATTCGTTCTCTTCTGAATGTGCAATTAATAAATCTTCAATTAAGCGAGAGAATGAAATTCTATTCGCCTTCGCCCATTTCTTACGGTCATTAAGAACATCTTCCCTTATTGTTACTGATGTTCCAACTCTTTTATAATCTTCCTCAACTGATTCTTTAGCTAAGTTATTATTAACTTCTTTGTCTTCTAGTAAGTTTTCGAATGTTTTTCTTTTTTCTCCAAATCCCATGATCTTCTATCCCTTCTCAATAACATAACATATTATAATATACTTTAATATTTTTGCCTGCACAAGCTAACCTCATATCTAGTATAACATAATATAATATATTATACTACGGTTTTTTTATTGTTCTAACCGTACGCTTATTGAGTTTATAGCTAACTTGTAATTCTCAGAATCTAGCCCACTAAAAATATCTAAAGGCGAAATAAAGTGTTTTTCTTCGTTTTCATCTTCAAAATAACTTCTATTAGTAAATAAGTTATAACCTAGTTTTAACAACTTTTGTTCTCCACCTGATAAATAACCACTAAACATAAATTCTGATTCTATTCTCTTTTCGTTAAAATTGATTAACTTTTGTCTTACTTTAAATAATCGTTGATTACCTGATATTAGAAAAACTAGAGAAGCCCAATAAACATCTTTATCTAAAGCTATATCAAGCTCTTTTCCCAATTGAAGAAAATTTTCTAAATGAGCTTTACTTATAAAATGATTTTTTCTAAAGATTTCTTCAGACGTGCCACCTAGTATGCTTATATATGGCTCTAAATCGTCTTGTATGAAGCCTTTTTCGTTTAATAGGCTAATTAATGATTCATTTATTGTTAAAGGGTTAAGGTTTTGTATTTCTCCAATAAAGTTAATTACCTTTTTTTTAGCAATATCCATATTATCAAATGAATTTTTATTTGAAAAAGTCATAACTTTATTGTTATAAATAATTTCAAAAGAGATTTTAACGTCATTCCATTTCATATCTGATTTGCTAATAAGTTTGGTTGTATCTTTAGGATATGTTACAGAACCTGCATATATAATACCGTCAACTCTTAAAGAATTGATTTTTTCAGAGTATAAAATAGCAGGTTGACCGTTCCTCATTTCTACTTCTGTAAAAGTGTTATATTCTTCCATAATTAAGCCCCTTTTCTTTCGATATTTCCAAGTTCATTAAAAAGATTTTCGATTCCGTCAAAAAAGTTTTGATGTTCTTTATATAAACTTTTATTTTTTCTCATTTCAACAAGAGGTGTTTTTTCAGCGTTCCCTTTGTTGATTAATTCTTTTTCAGGGAAAATTAAATCTAATGTATTATTTTCAAATTTAAAGTTTTTCCTGAAATCGATTGATAAATTAGTATTGTGTTTAATTCTACTACCGATAAAATATAATTCAGCTGTAATATATGATTCTCTTGATATTGGATCAATTAATGAATTTTGAAATTTGTTAAATCGTACTTCTAAGTTTGTTTTAGAAGTATAACTAAATTCGCCAGCTTCTACAGGGCTGATAACATAGTCACTAACAACTGCCATATTTTTAGTGACTGTTGAAAAGTCAGGGTGACAATCAATTAAGATATAATCATAATCTTTAATCACAGTATCGTAGTTATCGTTTAACCACATAAAAAAAATCATTTCTTTATTTGATTTTGTTTGTAGGTCTTCGCTTGCTTCATCAAGTAGTAAAGAAGCAGGTAAAAGGTCTAAATTGTTTTTGATGTTTCTTATTTTTGCTTTTTCTCCGTTACCAGTGAATATTTCAGTGATAGTTCCTTCGTTAGTGTAAATATCGTACAGCTGAGTTAAATTGCATTGGTGGTCGGCATCAATAAGCAGAACTTTTTTACCTTTACTAGCTAGCCATTCTCCGAAATTGTAAGTCAGACTTGTCTTACCTACTCCACCTTTTATTGCTACAAATGTATATATTTTCATGTTTTTCTTCCTCTCTTATTTCTTTAACGTTCTTAACATAATATATCATAACATAATATATTATGTTATGCAATAATATAGTGAAAAATATTTAGAATCAGTAGAAACAAGGCTTTGCCTAGTTTCTTTGAATGAAGAAAAAGCTCCCCCTTAATGATTTACGTCTTATTAGCTTCTTTTTCATGCCTCCTTTCTTGTAGTCTGCTAAGTCATTTGCTTGTTTGTGGTTATAGCCTAAAGTCGCAGCAATGAAAAGGGTATATAAACTCGCAAGCTCGCCCTTTTCATTACAGCAACTTCAGTCTTTTACATAACCACAGCAAACGCCTAAGCATACTTGAAGAAATGAATCATAAAATAAAAAAAGAAAGAGAAAGGCTGTAAATCATTAAGAGCTTTTTTAGAAGATTAAAACCTTCAGCTCCACCAAAAGCTCCAAAAAAAAATGTATTTTAAAAAAATAAAAGCTTTAAAAAAGGAGAAAAAGACATGAGTAGAACTTTAAAAGAAATGGTACTAGACGACAAGAAATTTCATTATCAAATGACAGATAAAACTAGGCAATCAGTTAAATACTATCTGAATCAATGCGTGAGTTTAGAAAAAGCAGAAGAAAGCTTTAAAGAATTAGAGTTACTAATGAGTTTGTTTAAGGAAAAAGATATTCCTGAATGGTACACTAATGAAGACTTAAAAAAAGATAGAGTAACGTTAGAAAAACTAAGGAAATTAAGTGAAAACAGCTAGTATAATATAATATAATATGTTATAATATGTTATACAATAAAAAATATACAGGGGGAATTTAATATGTTTTTACCACAAGATAACCATATAACAGCAAGAGGTAGATTATCACAAGATCCAATTATTAATATTAATAAAAATACAGGTAACGTTATAACGACTATACGAATTGCACAAGAAACACCTTTTATAATTGACGGAAAACCTAAAGTTGCTTTTATTGATTATGTAGCTATTGATGTAAAGGATAATAAAATTGGAACTAGATTAGCAGATTATGTTGTTAAAGGGAGTTTAGTTAGCATAGTTGCTTATTCAGATAGTTATACAACAGAAGACGAGAACGGAAAAAAGATTGATAATCAAGTAAGACGTATTTCTCAATTCAGGAATGAAGAAAGTAAAGAGGTTACGAATAAAAGACGTGGTATAAATTAAATAAAAAAGCCTTAGAAATCTTTAAAAGATACTAAGGCTTTTTTTTATTTTCTAAATGTTGGAACTAATAAAAGTTCGTCATTTTTTGTTGTTTTTGAATCTTTATGAGAGTACATATAGCTGTAAACGTCAATTGTTTTATTTAAGTTAAGCGAAACATAGTTATTACCTGCTTCACGTTCTTTAAATGAGTAGTTCATTTGATACTGTCCTAAATCTAGCCAAATAGGGATATAAAACTTGTTACCACCTGCAATGAATTTGTTAGAGATTTTTCTTTTTCCTTCAGTGGTATTTTCTACAATAGTTCCTGTTTTTTCTTCAATCAGAGTATCAATGTAATCGAATTTTATCAGTTGAGTATTACCAGTTTTTCTTTCACTACTATTTAGTTCGATTTTTTTATTATTTTTATCAGCAGTTTCATAAGTAACTAAGCTGTTTTCTTCTTGAAGTTTATTGTTGAATTTTATAATGCTATTTAGTTTAAATGTTTGGTTTAATTCGTTTGAATATGCTATTGAGAAATCTTCTTTTAAGCCATATCCAGTTTTTATTTTTTGTAATGGATCAAATAGAATATTAAAATATTCATATTTGATTTTAACGATTTGTCCGTTAGCTTTTATTGTTTGGATAGGTAATGTTAAATTAACTTCTTTATTCTTCAATAGAGAGTTATTAACGACTGTTTCTGAAGCAATAAAACCAAATGAATCAAATGAATTTTTATCTTGTTCAAATTCTGAAAAATCAGGATTTTCAATAAGTTCAATTTTAACATTTAAAGGTATTTTTTCTCCTTTTGAATAGTTAAAATCTTTTGTATTAAGTTTAATTTTATTGATGTTTTTTAGCTCTTTAGCAAAGAAATTACTACTCCATAGTGTGTTGTTTTTAGCAGTATCAGTAATACTTACTTTGAACTTCATACTATCGAATAAATCAATATTTTTTGATGTGTCAACTTCTAAAGATAAAGTTCCGTCTAAGTTATTTTCTTTTTTATCTGTATTAATCACGAGTTCTTTAGTTTTAACTTCTAAACTCAAAGTATCATAAGGGACAAATATAATTAAATCTTCTTCTTTAACATTTACTGAATATTCTTGATCGAGAGGTTGATATTTAACTTTGTTAAGGACTTTCCATAAGTTAGTTTTGTTTTTTACTTGAACTGTATCGCCATTCCAATAGAATGATTCTTCAGTATCTAATACACCGTTTTCTTTTCCTTTTTTTACATCATAATGAACAATTTTAACTTTATTTTGTTTTACTTTAGTAATAGCAGGTGGTGTAGTTTTGTTAATGACTTTGCTATTTTGAGTGATAACAAATTTAGCTGTATTTTTAATTTCATGCCAATTGCTTTTATTTGCTGAAGGCAGTTTATTAATTGTTGTTTCTATTTTGATATTCATATTTTGATGTTCTTTTAATTCTTTTCTCTTTAATTCAAAAGTTACTTTGTTGTTGTTAATGTTGATTTTAGGTTTATATCCTTCAACAGTTACTTTGTTGATTGTTAATTCTGTAGGAACATTATCTTCAAATTTTAAGCCGTCTGTATCTTTAGAGAAGTTAGGGACGGTTTGGGAAATTGAATAGTTAAGGTTATCTCCTTTTTTAGCTACAGGCTTATCTACTGTTTTTGTAGGATCTTTAGGAGTTACTAAAGGTTCTTCTTTTTCAAAATTTAAAGAAGAAAGAGTAAACCAAGCACTAGAAAGACCTGAACCAGTAGCAAAAGTATGTTTAGAACTCCTTGTAGCTACATAACAAATTGAATTTTTAAAGAATGTGGGACTATCTCTTTTATCAATAAAGGTAGCTCCTTTTTTACCACCCCATACTAAGATATTGCTATTCATTGGACTTCTATAACTAACAATATTTGAATTAGGGATAAGGTATTTTTTACCACCTTGAGCGTAGTTTACCCATTCGCCAGTTACACCGTCAGGAACTTGATAATCGTTAGCTCCTTGCTCTTTTACGTTATCGTTAACTCCATTTAAAGAATCGAAAGTCAATAAAGTTTGGTTTCTATCGTCTTTTGATAAAGTGATAGGTTTATCATTTTTATCTAAAAATTCGTAAGAAGCTTCAAATCTTTGTAAGAATAAATAATAAACACCATAATAACTATCAGGAGAAAGCACAATAGTTGGTGCAAAATTAGCCTTGTTAGTGTTAAAAGTGTTGCCAGGTGGGTTAGTTCCAAATTTAGTCCAAATGTAATTGTAATTATGTACTTTGTCAGGAACTTTAAAAGAAGAGAGAGTTAATCTCATTTTTACTGGTTCTCCGTAGATATAGCCGACATTATCATATAAAGCAACTATTTTTGTTGACTTAGTAATTTTATTACTAGGTAAATATATTTCTGTTGCTCTACTATCAAAAGTTTCTACTGCAATCTTTTTAGTGTTGCTTCGTTTAACAGCTCCGTTTATGCCTGATACAGTAACGCTTTTTAGCTTACCACCCTTTTTCATCATTAATGTATTATCAGGTCCGAAAGGGTTTGTATTTGCGTGAACTACATTACTAGAGATAATAAATGATAAAAATATAGGCAAAATCGCAAGTAGCAATTTTGCCTTTCCTGTTATTTTCATTATTTAGTCCCCATTTTACGTCTGAAGAATAACACAGCTCCTGAAAGGATAGAAGCTAAACCAACAGCAGTAAAATTATTTTGAACTTCATTTGTTGCAGGTAATTCTTTTTCAGAAGTGTTAGAAGCTGTTTTAGTTAATGTTCCATTATTTACTTGTGTACTCATATTGCTAACTAGTAATAAGTTGTTATCATCTTTATCGTCTTTTTCTTCTTTATTTTCTTCTAATTCTAAAAGGTCTTCTTCTTTACCGATTTGAACAACGTTTGGTTTTTCTGTTTCAGTTGGTACAGTTACAACCTCTTCTTTATTTTCTAACTCATTTTCTGTTTCAGTTGGTGTTTCAGGTAATTCAGGTTTCTCAGTTGTTTCTCCGTTTGGATCTACAATAATAGTAGTATCGTCTTTATTTTCTAAGTGAGATAAATCTTCATCATCTTTATCTTTATCTTTATCAGTTTCTTTATCTTTATCTTTATCAGTTTCTTTATCTTTATCTTTACCAGTTTCTACAGTACCACCACCAGTGCTAACGTCAGAACCACCGTTACCAGTTTCTACAGTGCTACCACCAGTGCTAACATCAGAACCACCGTTACCAGTTTCTACAGTGCCACCACCAGTGCTAACGTCAGAACCACCGTTACCATTAAAATCATCATAAGGGTTACCGATAATAGTAGTATCATCTTTATTTTCTAAATGCGATAGATCTTCAGCTAAAACTGTTTGAGCTGAAAGCCCAAGAAGTAATGTCATACCTACCACACAACTAGTGAATTTTTTATTATTTTTCATAAATACCAACTCCAATTTTTTTATTTATTTCTTAATAATATTATACCAAAAATAACATTATAAGTAAATATAATAAGCTTTATTTTTTTTTGAAAAAATCAAAAAAATAGCTTATTTTTTTTATCGTTTTTTACATTTTTTTTACGAAAAAAACCTTATTTATCAACGTTTTTAACGAATTGTTATTTTTATCAAACTTTCATTTTTTCAAAAAAAATACAAGTTTTTTTGCGTGTAAATTTAAAATAAAATTACAAATAATACAGGTTAATTGAAAAATGATGAAATATAAATTAAACAAAATATATGAAAATGAAAAGAGAAAATAAGAAAAAAGAAGATTGTTCCGTTACGGTGCAGTAGCTCCTAACTCCAAAACCAATCTCTTTTATTCAACACTTAAAAAAACTCAATTAAATTTGTGA
>JAFMTC010006465.1:0-15271 GCA_018845635.1 Nicrophorus orbicollis | reverse complement strand
GCTGCGAACTGAATAAGTCGCACATACGCGCGTTGCCGATTTCGTCTTTACTATACATACATACACATTTTTGGATCCAGTTTGCGGCCATTTTGTTGTACACGATTTTGTAGTTCTATTGGCGAAATGATAAACTCCATCATTATCGAGTTTTCCGTATTTTTGCAATATAAATTGCAACTTAACGTTTTATCGTTCCGATTAACGACTTTTCTGCGCTACGCCTTTATGATTAGCTTCGATCGTTTCTGAAATAATGGCGAATTGTTTAAGAATTCATGAGTCAGAAACGATTAAGACCGTGCAGCGAAACAACAATGCGTAGGATCTAACTAACAACCAACTGCACCGACGCCCCAAGGACAGCTGTTCCTGATTATCCTGCATTTTAATGGTACTTGCCGATGTACTTCAACAAGGCCACCTTATGCTTTTTCAACAATGGACGTGTATAATATTTTAACACCTAACAACAAGCTCAGCTATGAACAACATCCTGCTACTAAATCAAAGCTTCTTTGTAATAAATCTACCTGTTAGTAACACATTAACATCTCATTTCTTACTTCTATATAATAATACTTCAAAAACTAGTTCAAATATTATTCGGAAAATAATTTCGGACTTTTTTAAGTCAAATTCATTATATATGAAATATATTTAATACTTTTGATATTAAAGCAATAGAAAGAACATTTGATAATTACTTTACAAGTATAAATATACAAGTAGCACATGAACTGGTAATTTTAATTGGCACATGGTATGCAAGTTACTTGTCATATTATAACAATGGGTACAATACAACTAACAACCACTCTTGTACTATAAGGACAGCTATTCCTCATTATCCTACGTTTTAATAGTACTTAGTGATGTGCTTCAACAGAAGCCGCATTATAATTTTGAAATAATAGAGGTTAGCAACTAACAAGCTATTTCTGAACATGCAGCCACTTATTGGTTCGATCAATCAAAGCTTTATGCACTTACGAACTATTTTGGGATCGAGAAACACATAAAAACTTCCTTGCTATTATTCGACGTTTTCGATTGCAAATAATTGCAAAACAATGTGTGCTAGCCAAGAAAACAAATTATAACTTACTTGGAAAATGACGAGTCACTACTCGACATTTGCCAAGTAAGTTTCACTAAACAATATTTATATGTATTGTAACAGATAAATGAAATAATATATATTTATACAATAAATATATAAAAAAAAGTTGTCACAAAAGGCTATTGACCATTTCCGCTCTAATTATTTGTATTTACCAGGACTACAGTGAAATGAATAATTTTTAATTAAATTTGAAATAATACTTTTCTATTGAGCATACTTTGGACACTGGCAAGGATTACGTTGATGTAGTTATAAATGCAGCTTGTCATGTATAAATCACATAGAGTTTTCACGTTTAGCACGAGCTGAACGGAAGGGATTTCATTGAATCAATATCTGAAATAATGCTGAAACTATGCAGATAAAAGCAAAGCAGGAGAGCTTATAAACGAAATGGAATTGAATAAATGTGTAAAGCACAAAACGTGAATGGGGTATTTATGAAATATGATATTAATATTAATACTTTAATCTTTTCAGTGGATATCCACACAATGCTTTGAACTTTAACTGTATAGATATTGCAATGATTAAACGGTGGTTGTAATGTGTACGTTGCTATGGAAACAAGGTACACGTCCCATAAAGCATTATACCCATACCTCGCTTAGATACGTTCCACGAAACTTGGCCGCAAAGCGAAAAGCCGTATAAGGAATCAATTATTGCGCTTGCGCTAGATTGGCAACATGGAGATATATCGACATGGAAAAAGCGAAACATTTTAGGCCGTAAATCGAATTAATTGAAGAGCGAAATGCCGTATAAAGAGCGGCCGTCTAGCGAGGTGTTTTTTTCCAAAATTTGAAAACGCCTACGGAATACGTTGTATTTTGAAAATCACCGCCCCCGAGCAAATAAAAATCAATGCTGAGTAGTGCCCGCACGGACGTTGCCCGTAGGATGGGTGTGCGTTGCGCACGGGCGCAATTTTAAGTGGAGGATAATATTTTGCGCTAAGTTTGCTTCCAGGAAGAGCAGAAGGCGCGACAAAAGGCTATACTACATTTAGAGGTTCCTTTGAAATGCAGAGGATTCGTGTCGTATTGATTTTCTTCCATGTGTTTGAGCTCTTCTTGGTATCGAATAAAACGTTGAATAGAAGTTGATGTCCTCATTCATCAACATTTGTAATCGATGTGTACTTCAATGTTTAATGTACGAAAGAGTGTAATTAGAGAGACGTGACCTTATTTTACTGTCACGATGAAAGGGCATAACCTTTACCTGAACTCCTGCCACCCTCAGAATATATACTACGCCTTCCATTACTCTCCTTCTTCAACTTTCGAACATGCACTGCACTTTATTACTTCCCAAATATATAAGTAAACGTAGAAAAAGCAGCAAAAAGAAGCGAGGAGAAGAAAAGGCGAGCAAAATAAAATCGATGTGTATATTAATACACGCGAACCGATGTTTAGAAACATTGCGCCAATTTCGATTTGCAGCAAACGTTTCAAGCGCTGCTATATTGTGAAAACACAAACCATATGTGTGTTCGTTCGTTCGTTTGCACATTCTTCTTTGTTTTGCTTCTGGTAATTTTTTATTATTATTATGATTATGTGAGTGTTTTTTTTAAAATATATTTCATTTGCGCAACTTGCGCAACGCTGACTGCATTGAAATTAGAACACTTAAATTGTCCATTTCGTTATTGCAACGTGCGCCTTATCTGCGAATGATTTGTGCAAACCAACCATTTCCATATACACCTATACCTCGCTATACGGCCGCTATTTATACGGTATTTCGCTATAACGGCCCAATTAAGGCACGTTTTCGATTTACGGCCTAAAATGTTTCGCTATAACGGCAAAAAAACTTTTTCGATGTAGATATATCTACATATAGCCAATCTTGCGCAAGCGCAATAATTGATTCGTTATACGGCCAAGTTTCGTGGAACGAATCTAGGCCGTAAAGCGAAAAATGGGTGTATTTATTTTTGCGTAATATTCTATATTCATCCAATTGTTAGTATTTACTATGCAAACTTATCGAAGTCAAATTCGATTTTAAATATAAAGTACGCAGCATTTGGAAAGTAATGGACAAGTCAAGTACTGGGTAAACGAAGGAGTTCTGTAACTAAAAGCATTCAAGACTTGAAAGCATTGCGTATTGATCCATTTAAAAATTCTTATTCCGGAATTTGCTCTTCTCGGAAGAACTTGTCTTGAACTCGTATCAAATATTTACGGCATGAAATTCGTTACGTTTTCTTTATGTCGGATTTTCAAATAAAGTAATGTACATTTCAGTTTTGAAAGTGTTGTTTTTTTTTTGGGTGTTAAAGTATAAATTATTCAATACCAAACTGTTTTCTGAAACATTTAGAAAACAATGAAAAAAACAAAACAAAAAACAAATTGGTTTGAACTAATTAACGATTTCTTTTCACTTTCCATAAATATTTTGTTGCATTTATTATTTTACTTGTATTAGGTTAAAATGAGTTTCTTAAAAGGATATTTCTTTATAAGACATTACGAGGACATTAAGAAAATGTAATTATCTCTTGTTTTTATTAAACTCTGTAATAGACCTTTTTAAAAAGAAATATAATTACAATTTCGTAAAACTTATATTACAGTAAAGTTTCATTCATGTCTACTTTAATTGAAATGAAAATAAAATAAATTATTTACAAATTTTTCGTGAACTTTTCTTATATATTTTTTCTGGTTACATCATATTCTATTTACACGTCTTTTAATGTAATTGTTGTTATCTAATAATATTAATTAATGGCTGAGATATGGCAATTCTCAATTTCCTTCACTCTTTCATTTAATTACTCGATTACTGCGCAAACTAATTAGATCATAAAATTTGAATGTATATAAGATAAAACCATGGTCTTTCACATTAATCTAATGCTAAATGCTATTTCCAGTTTTCTTATACGCTTTCAAATTTAAACAATGATTTCTTTTCATTTTTTGAACTCTGTGGTTTTGCTGCACTTTGATAATACTTTATGTGTCAATTTGATATGATGAATACTTCCTAAAGGTATTAGTAATTGTAAATAATTATTTATTTCTATCTTAAAAAGTCTGTAAAATTTGGTATGATTTCTGTACAAACCTTTCATGATTTCACGATGATTAGCTTTGGTCTGTGTATCTGAACATTCCTTTCTTGATTTTATTATAACCTTCTGTTATAGATATATGTGCGAAATAAATCATTGGTCAATAAGGATGATGGTCGCGCTGATGGTGTATTTGTCAAAAGTTTGTAGTATTATTTCAACTCTATGGGTTTTCTCTAGTTTTATGTGTCAATTTGATATGATGAATACAAATAGGTGTTCAAAAAGGCAATTGCAAAAAGTCAATATTTTCCATCTTGAAAAGTGTCTCTTATATAATTTGATCCAAACAATAGTTCTTAAAGGTATTCAATTGAGAGTATTCAAAGTATTGATTGTAAAATTTGTTATTGATTATAAGAACTTTTCTTTATGGTGTACTTAACCTGCTGTTATAGATATATGTGCAAAATAAATGGTTGGTCAATATGGATGATGGTCTTGCTGATGGTGTACTTGTCAAAAGTTTGTAAGGTGTCCAGAATTGAATTAGTTTTTTTTTATTAAAGTGTGAAGTTTTTGGATTACTGAAGCAAAAAATAAGCATATATCTATAACCTTCTGTTATAGATATATGTGGATGTGGATGATGGTCTTCGTGTTCATTATAAATTGGGCCTCGTGGGGTTATCTATGGGCCCTTATGGCGGTGATTCGCTTTACGCTTCGGTTATCGGGAACGCATCCCCCGCATAAAGCGGGCATTGCTCTATCGATTAAGCCTGGTCCTAGCCAGAATCGTAAACTTGCCAGATGGATCTGCCCTTTCCGTCGAACAATTAAAATCGCGTCTGACTTTACGACTGGCAGTCCTACAAGAAACGTGAAAGTACCATTCTTCAATTACCCCCATTATATTTATTGATTTATTTGGATTAACAGGATTAAACGGTTTTAGAAAAGTAGAACTATCTCCACCGTTAGGAGAACGTTCACTGCACAGGATACAGAACAGCAATCAAAAAAATAAACAAATGGATGTAGTGTCGAAAGCGTAAAAAGTTCGCAACTTTAAAAACCACGAGTATTTAAAATCTAATTGAAATTTAGAAAAATAAGCTAACGCGAAAAAAAATCACGCTTCAGGGGACACCAGTTTTCCTCTCTCTCACTCTACTTTTTCGTACCCTTTCGATATTGGAAATTGTAATTAGAAACGGTAGAAGCTTTGTTGCACGTCTACGCGGTTTGCTCAATCGACGACGAACAACTAACAAGATAGTCCAAGAATCTCATCGATGGACATGCATCACCCACAATGGTAATGGTGTTATTGTTGTGACAAGGCGTCAGCACTTGGCCGCTTATGCACGCATTAATGGCGATATCGTAATGGGATTTTGAGGAAACATTTGCATCGCTATTAACATTCCCTGGCTTGACGACGAACGCAATCCGATATCGTTGCGCGCGTGGGCGTTCCGATGATTGTGTCGAATTCGACTGTTTTGTTTGCTCGAGACCTGTTGATTTGCATTAATCGACTCTAGATATGAATAAAACAGCAACAATTGCTATTGTTCCTATGCAGTTATTATTACACTTTTTAATGAAACAAATCGTACTATTCGATTCATAAATTCCACGCACAGATTGATGCGGTTTGCCGTTAATCCCCGTTATACGTCGTTTTGTTCATATCTCTGTATGTCTCGATTACTCTAGAATGTTACAATGCGTATCACTTACTTCTACAACGGACTTAATCAAGTTTCATGATTATAGTAGAAATGCACTTAATCAAATTTCATGCTAATATTAAAAAAGAACACTTGAAAACTGTTTGTTAAAGATATGCAATAATTATAATCAATAATTGAAAATTTAGACAATTTTGTGATAGTATTTTTTTAAATCCTAAATTCCCATGAGAGTTATGAACAAAGTAATAGCCTCACAATTCGATTCACAAATTACACACAGATTGATACGATGTCAATCCCCGTTATACGTCGTTTTGATCATTTCGGTCCATGTCAGATTGTTACAATTGATTTCATTGAGTTTTACAAGGGATTTAATTAAATTTCATGATAATATTACATTAGAAAAATTACACGCAGATTGATACGATGACAATCCCCGCTATACGTCGTTTTGTTCATTTCGATCCATGTCAGATTGTTGCAATTGATTTCATTGAGTTTTACAACGGATTTAATTAAAACTAGACTAATACACTAGAAAACTATTCAATGTTTGCAATAATTATAATAAATAATTAAAAATTAAGACAATTTTGCGAAAATAAAATTTTAAAAAATTAATCAACTTTCCTAAATTTCCACGTATGCAATAAGAATTACAAACAAAGTAATAGTATTAAAATTCGATTCATAAATTACACACAATGTCAATCCCCGTTATACGTCGTTTTTAATCTCCGTACATGTCTCTGTTCTCCGGAATGTTGCAATTAATTTAACACAATTTTCATGATTATATTAATAATATACTTTACAAAAAAGGTTTAATGTGTGTAAAATTAAAATAAATAATTAACAATTAAGACAATTTTATGACAGTAAACTAAACTTTCTTCAATTTCCACGAATGCAATGGAAATTATAAACGAAGTGAAATTTAATTATTATTAATTGTTCAATTTCATTTCATTCATCACGCTATGTGTACAGCATTCTAATGGGATTTAATCAATTGTGTTATGTTTCTTAAACATTTTAATTAAGAAAAATAAGCGCTTGGAAGTAGCTTTGACTAATTGAAATTTTGAATTTCGGTTAATTAGTTTTCTTTTACATTACTTTTGGATGATCTAATTTACAAATTAATAAATTGTTGGAAATGCTCTAATTTTCTGTTATATAAATCAGTCTGATTTGCAGATTAATAAACTGTCGAATTATTATTACAATCTGAAAGACAAATGTTTGTAAACTATGATTTCAGATTGATGACTTTATTAATAGAAATTATTGACAATTTGTACTGCGATTTCTTGTAAATATTTTGTTTTCATTCATTTATTTGAACCCCGCTGTACGTCGTTTATTGAAAGCCTGAAAGAAACTGTTGACAGTCTGTGTTATGATTTCACGTAAACATTTTACTTTGATGGACGTAATTAAAATTTGACTATACTACACTACATTTTTATTATTAGAAAATATTCGATTAATAAATTTACTCGTATTTGCTTAATTACTTTATTTGAACCCCGTTATACGTCGTGTATTAAAAGCTTAGAAGAAACTGTTGACAATCTGTGTTATAATTCAACATAAACATTTCGTTTAATTACATATTCTTAATTGAATTTATTTGAACCCCGCTATACGTCGTGTATTAAAAGCCTATAAGAAACTGAAGGCAATCTTTGTTATGATTTCACATAAACATGTTATTTACTCATATATTCTTAATTCAATTACCTGAACCCCGCTATACGTCGTGCATTAAAAGCCTCGAGGAAACTGTGTTATGGTTTCACATAATAATTTGTTTTAATTCAATTTTTACTATTAAGTAGAAAATATCGCTTAGGTTAATGCATGTTTTTATTGTAACCCCGCTATACGTCGTTCGCTTCCCCTGTCTGCTGTACACACATGACCGTGTTCTATTGATTGTTATCTACATGTAATGTAATGGAATTAATATTGAAATGAATGGTAAACTCGAGCACGCATATATATTGATCCTCGCTATGCGTCTCGTAATCAACGAGCCACGCAACCCTAAAACAGACTATTCAGCTGATAATCCGCTGAGTGCTAATAGATTAATTCAACAAAACAGCAGCATCCCAACGCATCTGTCGGATCCCCGTTATGCGTCGTTTAATGCTGCTGCAAATTTAATGAGCTGCCTCATTTGATGAGTACAAGAAAAAAATGAATTTCTTCGCGTTACTTCATGTATAATATTGATCTTCGCAATTCGCTGAAAGTGCCACACACATTTCTCAGAAATACTCCATTTAATTACTATATCATATCACAGGTGGAATTCATTTCAATGACACGTGAAAATCCATTTAACTCATTATACGTCGTTATAGTTTGTCAACATGAACTTCGTTACTTGCAATAGGTCGAGTAGCATTTCAATTATTAGTTCAAAACTAAGTCAAATAAGGTTTAACCCCGCTATACGTCGCTTGTTTCCATTCATTTACATTCTCGCATGTTGAAATGTATTGATCTATTTTCGTTCAATGTTAAATTCATTTAACGGCATGCAAAGTTCATCGTCAATATTGATCGCAATTGCACGTCCTTAAATCCGATTATTCATTTCTTATGTCATCACATATTCATTCCCTTTGCAAATTGAATATATCCTTTACATTTACTTCAATAAAATATTAAGTGAAAACAAAAACCCCGTTATACGTTGTTCTATATTTACTATATATTTAAACTTTTAGTTACGTTATAAGCTTTAAATAATGCCACTATATAATTGTAACCCCGTTATTCGTTGTTGAGTAATAAATTTACGTCAATACAAAATTAGATACATTTTAAATTGCATCCTCGTTATACGTTATTTACTATTGATAATTAAAAAAATATATATTATTGTTGTATACAACTACTACTATACTGAAACTGAGAATATTGTAATGAAAATGAGTTACTATATTATTTCATTAAAACCATGTGCTCTTTAAACCAAACCCCGTTATTCGTTGTTAAATATGTACTGGCGTTATAAACAGTATAACATACATTGTAGGCAAAATATATGAATGTAAATAAGTAATTTAAGCCGTATGATAGATGCAACGCGTCAGAATGATAAAACCCCGTTATACGTTGTGCGCTGTGAAATATTGCATGGTACATACATTTACATGGAAACCAGTACACAACGCTTAGCAAATAGACGATGCGTTTACTACAGATTAAGTATACTGGAACCCCGTTATACGTCGTTTTGATCATTTAACGGCATGCAAAGTTCATCGTCAATATTGATCGCACTTGCACGTCCTTAAATCCGATTATTCATTTCTTATGTCATCACATATTCATTGACAAGCTATTCCCTTTGCAAATTGAATATATCCTTTACATTTACTTCAATAAAATATTAAGTGAAAACAAAAACCCCGCTATACGTTGTTCTATATTTACCATATATTTAAACTTTTAGTTACGTTATAAACTTTAAATAATGCCACTATATAATTGATATATTGAAACCCCGTTATTCGTTGTTGAGTAATAAATTTACGTCAATACAAAATTAGATACATTTTAAATTGCATCCTCGTTATACGTTATTTACTATTGATAATTAAAAAAATATATGTTATTGTTGTAAACAACTACTGCTATACTGAAACTGAAAATATTGTAATGAAAATGAGTTACTATATTATTTCATTAAAACCATGTGCTCTTTAAACCAAACCCCGTTATTCGTTGTTAAATATGTACTGGCGTGATAAACAGTATAACATACACTGTAGGCAAAATATATGAATGTAAATAAGTAATTTAATCCGTATGATAGATGCAACGCGTCAGAATGATAAAACCCCGTTATACGTTGTGCGCTGTGGAATATTGCAGTGTACATACATTTACCAGTACACAACGCTTAGCAAATAAACGATGCGTTTACTACAGATTAAGTATACTGGAACCCCGTTATACGTTGTCGCGAATAAAAAAATGGCATATGCGATTTACGCTTTGCAGAGCCGCTGATTATGGGCGGACACATTTAAAATGGTCAATTATCAATTTAGCCTGCAGTTCCGCGGATGTTAGAATTAGTCTTCCTCTAAGGACGTTTATCCTCGTGCAGTAATGCTAACTTATGAGCAACCGGGAAGCAGTTTACGTAAGTGCAGCAGTTCAATTTTAACGGGCAATTCTGCGGAGGAAACAGAGGCGCAATAAG
Source organism: Nicrophorus orbicollis (assembly GCA_018845635.1). Classification (NCBI taxonomy): domain Eukaryota; kingdom Metazoa; phylum Arthropoda; class Insecta; order Coleoptera; family Silphidae; genus Nicrophorus; species Nicrophorus orbicollis. The sequence goes on along the minus strand of JAFMTC010006465.1, from coordinate 5,165 downwards.
GAGGAGAAATTGAAATGGGAGAGAGGAGGCAAGGGAAGGAAGGGAACAAGGCAGAAAATGGGTCAGTCAGGGACCTTGCACGTGTACGGAATGCGAGATCGGCTGCAAAAAAGGGATTTTTAACGTTTTATCCTGTATCGATTCTCCTTGAGTCCTCATGTTCTATTTAATAATACACGGGAAAAAAAAAGGAAGATAGGAGCATGAATAATGTAACCAATTGAGTTATAATTCCCGAGACGATCGTAAACATTGTAATTGTTGATTTCCATTTGTTGCAGGCCAACAATTTTGAAAATTTAATCGCCCTTTGCCCCGGGGACACGCAATGAGTCCGGATTTGAACAAAAAAATAAAATAATAACGAAGAACCGAAATAGAATAACCGACAAATTTAGGAAGTTCCATTATAGTGGATCGTTATTTCCTCGCCATTGTTGTGTTGTATATGAGAATATTAGCTTTTTTTTTCTGTTTGTTTCGTTTCGAAATGTTCTCACGAAATTCCGAATTCATTAGCCCTATCTGAAAAGCTATCTATGTTAATACGACGCACGTGGTCTTTCTTGTAGTGAGCATTCCTTAAATATATATTTTGGGGACGCATTAATATACCCACAAGAGGCTACAACATTGTACGTGTAGACCCAGTGTAAGCCCAATTATATCCATTCGTCAAAGGGGAGAACAATTGTATGTTGTTGTTTTTTTTTCAACTGATGATTAAAAACACTGTAAACATAACAATCATTAGTAAACAGTATTGATCATGACGAATTTCAAAAACACACATTTTTTTTTGTTCAATTTAATTAATAAATGGAAATTGTCTGTGCAAAAACAAAATGTTATTCGTAAAATATTCGTCTGCATTGAATATTTCGAAATAACAATGGAACGCGGAGAATCATGAGTTTATTCGTCTGAAAGCAATTCACACGAAGTTCAGATCATGATAAACTTAAGTTTTGAAAAGTCGTTACATATTTCTTTCATTTTTTTTTCAAACAAATTAAGAAATACACTATAAATCGATTTATTCATTGTTTCACCACAAAAGACGATTCAATGTTACGTAATGTAAAAAAAAACAACAACAACAACAGGAGATTTTACAATAGAGCAAATGCGAAATTTTATGGAAAAAATCTACAATAAAATATTGTTTAATTTTTTTAAAATATCAAAATAATAATAAGAAATTTCTCGTTGAGATTTTCACATTTTTTATTTAACAATTTTGTCTATTTATTAATGAAATTATATAGTGTACTTTAACGCAATATATTCCAAGTAGCACGTACAAAATACTTGCATTTGTAATTAATAAACTTGACGTTGTGTATTGATAATATTATGCTTGTATAACATGTTTCAAGTACTTGTTCATTTAATTTATATTTTTGATTAATTAAACGAGTAATTCTGACTGCTAACAGTTACTTGAAAAACATGCCAAGTACGTTTATGTTTGTATAACATGCCAAGTAGTTGTTAATTTAATTTAAATTTTTGATTAATTAAAAGAGTAACTGACAGAATACTTGAAACAAGATGTTTCAATTTTACTTATTAATATCGTTGTTTAAATGATTATTTCAAATGTCGTGCTTAAACTATTTGAAATACACCAAGTATTTGCACCTTATAATTTAATTTGTATATTTTATCATGTAAAATCACAATTTTGTCTATTTATGATATTTATTAACGAAATTATATAGTGTACTTTAACGCAATATATGCCAAGTAGCAAGTACATACTACTTGCGTCTGTAATTAATAAACTTGACGGTTTTTATTGATAATATTATGCTTGTATAACATGTTTCAAGTACTTGTTCATTTAATTTGTATTTTTGATTAATCAAACGAGTAATTTTGACTGCTAACAGATACTTGAAAAACATGCCAAATAATTTTATGTTTGTATAACATGCCAAGTACTTGTTCATTTAATTTAAATTTTTGATTAATTAAAAGAGTAACTGACAAAAAATACTTGACAGAATACTTGAAGTAAGGTGCTTTACTTTTACTTGTTAATATCATTATTTAAACGATTATTGCAAATGTCATGCTTAAAGTACTTGTAAAATAACAATTTTGTCTATTTATGATATTTATTAACGAAATTATATAGTGTACTTGAACGCAGTATATGCCAAGTAGCAAGTACAAACTACTTGCATCTGTAATTAATTAACTTGACGTTGTGTAATGATAATATTATGCTTGTATAACATGTCAAGTACTTGTTCATTTAATTTGTATTTTTGATTAATCAAACGAGTAATTTTGACTGCTAACAGATACTTGGAAAACATGCCAAGTACTTTTACGTTTGTATAACATGCCAAGTACTTGTTCATTTAAATTATATTTTTGATTAATTAAACGAGTAACTGACAAAAAATACTTGACAGAATACTTGAAGTAAGGTGCTTTACTTTTACTTGTTAATATGATTTTTTAAACGATTATTTCAAATGTCGTGCTTAAAGTACTTGAAAAACACACCAAGTACTTTCAAATTTAATTTGTATATTTTATCATGTAAAATAACAATTTTGTCTATTTACGATATTTATTAACGATATTATATAGTTTACTTTAACGCAGTATATGCCAAGTAGCATGTACAAACAACTACTTGCATCTGTAATTAATAAACTCGACATTGTATATTGATAATATCATGCTTGTATAACATGTCAAGTACTTGTTCATTTAATTTGTATTTTTGATTAATCAAACTAGTAACTCTGACTGCTAACAGATACTTGAAAAACATGCCAAGTACTTGTTAATTTAATTTTTGATTAATTAAACGAGTAACTGACAAAAAATACTTGACAGAATACTTGAAACAAGATGCTTTACTTTTACTTGTTAATATCACTATTGAAACGATTATTTCAAATGTCGTGCTTAAAGTACTTGAAAAACACACCAAGTACTTTCACTTTATAATTTAATTTGTATATTTTATCATGTAAAAAACAAGGAATGTCCACAACAATAACACTCACAAAAAAAATAAATAATAACTCAACTGCTGTTATTTGCATGTTCGGTCTTTCACGTGAACCGGAAACAGCGTTTTGTAATTACCATAATACGCTGAAAACGGATCCCTAATCGTTTTCGCCTTGTAAATATTTCATATTATAAATTCAGACAATTTTCATTACCCAATTCGTGGAACTGAATTTCATGACATAATAAATTAGTATAAAATCACACAACTTATATTCACGTCAATTTTTGTCAATTTCGTACATGAAAATTATACATCAGTAAACATTTCCAACGCATTAATTCTCTTATAAAATCATAATTATAAAACTTAAGAAAATATACATTTTCTACCAATTTACTATTTTTTCTTCAACTTCATTTTTTTGTTGATGAAACACGCTATTTTTCATTATTTTTTTTTTACAAACTTTATTAAGAATGTAATCAATATGATAAAGTGTTTTATCAGTAAAGGTAGTGAACATTCAATTGTTTCAAAAATGTTATCTCAAATTGCAGCAGCAGCAGCACACTGGAACAATCATATCATAAAATTCCTATTGAAAGTCCACTAACAATCGAAGTCAATTAAAAAAAAACACACATTATTGTTATTTATTAGAAAATAGGAAACAATAGCGTTTTTCTTGAATAACACGATAAAAAATTGCGATATGATGCAGCAATTGCACAGTTTCTGCAAAATACAGTATATTTATTTTGTAAATGTTGTTGAATTATCGAGGGAACACATTATAAGAATACACCCATACCTCGCTATACGGCCGCTCTTTATACGGCATTTCGCTATAACGGCCCTCTTCAATTAAGACACGTTTTCGATTTACGGCCTAAAATGTTTCGCTATAACGGCAAAAAAATATATTGCCAATCTTGCGCAAGTGCAATCTTTGATTCCTTGTACGGATTTTCGCTTTGCGGCCAAGTTTCGTGAAATATCTAGGCCGTAAAGCGAGGTATGAATGTATAGAGTTACACGAAGTCTCGAATAACACGGTTTTACTTCAATTAAACAGTATGGTATATTATTTTGTTAATATTGAATCATCGTTTGAAAATATGTGAGAGAAATCAGCAATCAATTGATTTCAATAAATCATGCACCTGTCGATAAATTTCGTTCGACGTGTTAAAAGAATTGGTTACGGCATTCGCTTTAATTGGGAGCAAAGGTATTTTGGGACGTAAATTTCAATGGAAATGTCCAAAAAGAAGGAATTTCATAAAACGCTTTGATAGGTTCTGTCAATGCTATATATATATATAATCCATTTGTTCTTCATTTACAGTGGGCTTTTGTTGTTGATGTCAGTGCATCAACCAACGTTCGCTCCATTAGATAGGACCTAATTTCCTTTGTGTCCGAGGTCCATGCAATTCACATGCTGAACTTTGTAGTTTACACACTAACCTTATTTGCAGCACGCAAATTTTCGCACTCGACAAATCGATTTTTTTTAGAATGTATTTATCTTGATGTTGCGTAGAATTTTCTATTTTCATCAGAATTGAATTCCCTATTTTTTTATACGTTTCTCTCATAATTAAAAGAAAAAATTATTGTGTTGAATCTGTGAAACCTTTTCTACTGCATGTTAGTACATAATTTCCATGATTCCAGGGAAACTTTGTACATTACATGTAACCTGTATATTTTGTCCATTAAACTACTTTCGTTTCGTTAGAAGTTTCATTTCGCTTGAACGAAATACTAATCTAACAAAACAATTACAGTCTTTATTAATTTCTAAATTGCCAAAACCAATCAAGGTAAGTAATTAAATATTTGCGAGAATTATATAGAAAAAAATAATTGAAAAAAACACTGTTAAAAAATTATTGCTTTTTGATTTTATATTGAAAAAAAAACGATAAAATTAATTGCAATTACAAAAAAATATATATAAAATAAAATGAAGCAATGCAAGCAAAAATGCTCTTGCTACTCTTAAAAAAATATTGTTGTAGAAAGTTTTATACATTTTTAGTAGAATGAGAAGTATTTTCATGAAAATTGCAATTTCGTTTTACTGATGTTATTTTGCAACTGGTAACTTTCATTGTTCAGAGGAAAATTTCAGGAAATGGTTTCCTATGCAGTTTCCATCATGAAAATTGCAATT
>JAFMTC010006445.1:8357-19750 GCA_018845635.1 Nicrophorus orbicollis | reverse complement strand
GACTTATAGCCCCCCCAACCCTCTTGAGCAAATTAAGAAAACGAAATAAAAAAAGAAGAGAAAGAACACAAGACGATTATTAGCTGTCAAAGAAGAGATCCGCTCGATAAACTGACAGCTGTCAGATATTGTGGGTGTGGGGGTTGTTTTTGATTCGTTTGAAAACGGATACTTGTTTGTGATGCATCTTCGTTCGTTTGTTCGAAGTCAATTACAAAAAAAATTGAAATGTCACTAATAAGTAATAAAAATTTAAATTCTACTAATTAATAATGCAATTAGTGATAAAGAAATACAAAGAAAAGAGAAAACAATTCCATTCACTATTAATTAAGTTTCTTATGTCAAATTTATTTGTTGCATGGCGCTAATTATAAACTTGACACAGCAATATGTCAAAATTTGATTGATAAAATTAACATGTGACTTGAAAAGTAACAATTAAACATTTGATTCATATGTAATTATGCAATATCAGATACAAAATGGAGAAGTAATGGAGTTGGGATTCTTATTCATGACAGAAACAATTGACAGATGACAAATGAATAACTGCTTAAGAAACAAAATGTCGATAAACAAAATGGAAATAAACAAAATGGCGACGATTATTTCAATATAAACTTGACACAACATGTCAAAATTTGATTATTAAATTATAACATTTACTTGTACATATTACTTGGAAAGTAACGATTAAACATTTGATTAATACTTGATTATGAATAACGAGAAACGTGTGATTCTTTGAAATTACGTGCACTTCTTGGATGATACAAGTAAAAAGAAGTAATGAAGCTGGGTTTCTTATTGATGACAGGAACAATTGACAGATGACAAATGAAAAACTGCTTATGAAACAAAATGACAATAAAGAAAATGGTGATAAACAAAATGGCGACGATTGTTTCATTATAAACTTGACACAACAGTATGTTGAAATTAGGTAGATGAAATGAACACTTGCTTTTACGTATTACTTGGAAAGTAACGTTTAAACATTTAATTAATACTTGAATACTACGAATAACGAAAAACGTATAATTTGAAAATACATGCACTTGGATAATGCAAGTAAAAAGAAGAAATGAAGCTGCGTTTCTTATTGATGACAGAAACAATTGACAGATGACAAATGAAAAACTGCTTATGAAATGAAATGACGATAAACAAAAAGGCAATAAACAAAATGGCGTTAAACAAAATGGCGTCGATTGTTTCATTATAAACTTGACACATTGGGTAGAAGAAATTAACACTTGCTTTTACGTATTACTTGGAAAGTAACGTTTAAATATTAGATTAATACTTGATTATGAATAACGAGAAACGTGTGATTCTTTGAAATTACGTGCACTTCTTGGATTATATCAGAAAGAAAATAAGAAGAAATGGAACCACAAGTATGGTTTCTGGAAGGGTTCTTCAACCCACGCAAACGTAATAACAATAATAAATAAAGAAAATGGTAAGGAAAAAAAAAACGAAAGGAGTGAAGAGAAAGTAAACATTATAAAACGTGACTGATGTACTTTTTATTTGTTTATCTTATCACGTCGTCCGCAGCCACCCCGGACGACGACGACGAAGATGATCTTCGTTTATTTTTTCTTCGCGTTTCTCTCGTTTTTTGTCCCCCAGTTCCCATCAACGACGTCGTCGTCCGTCCTTCTCCATCTTTCATCTTGTAATTTTCTGGTTAAGAGATAATGTGAAACGATCGTCGCCGTCTCACGCATTCCTCTCCCATCCGAGCAAGATGTTAACAAGGCGCGTATCATCGCCTCCAAAACAACCGAGTGAAGTGAACGAGAAAGAAAGAAAGAAAGAAGGAAGGGAAAAAAGTAAGATCATCGTGCATGTTGTTTGAGGAAAGAAATTAACGAGGCCATTACTAATACGACACCCCATTTGACCTGTCAAAAGTGCGTCGTCGGCGGCAGCGAGACAAAAGACGAACGAGCGCGCCCTTCGCGTGACGGCAGCTGCCCCGATCCGTTCGCATCTTTAAGGACCCGAAATGTTATCTCTCCATTCTCGTGTTGGCCCACCTGGCGCGAACGCGTGTCCCTCGCCCTTCGCCCTGCGACCGGAAACGAGCATTTAGCACTAGCCTGATTCATATGCACAATTATATCCGCACACCCCACGGAGGGTTTACACAATGCAAACGGCAACACATTCCTTGCCTTCTCTCCTCTTTCGTACAAAGAACAAACGAAACGAACCAAAAAAAAAAGCGAGAGGAGGACGCAGTTAACACAGTTGCGGTCTTTAATTAAACGCCGAACAACGAACAGCATCTGTCACATTTAGAGCGTTCCCGTGAATTTATTCGCAAGCCCACTAATCGACTTGTCCGTGGACTCGAATAGAAGAAAAACTTTACAATACTTTGGTTGTATTCTTATCCGAGCCCAGAAACACCAAAGGGCAACAATTTGCAAGTAGATTTCCGAGTTATACGACCGCTATAACGACCCTCTTCAATTAAGCCACGTTTTCGATTTACGGCCTAAAATGTTTCGCTATAACGGCGCTACATCTGCATGTTGCCAATCTTGCGCAAGCGCAATCTTTGATTCCTTCGCTTTGCGGCCAAGTTTCGTGGAACGTATCTAGGCCGTAAAGCGAGGTATGGGTGTATTATGGTCTTATTTTTCTTTGTATCTCTCTATTACTGATGAGTGAATTCATAGTTTTTTTTTTTGTATGTAATTTATCTATTTTAAACGTTATTTAAATTATAGGTCAAAGTAAGCGATGAACGCCATCAACAAAATAATAGCTGTCAAATTTGACATTTGAATGATTGTAATATATTACTTTATAGATTACTTGCGATACGGCAAGTAGAATCCATCCATTACGTAATCTAAAGTATTCAAATTGAGAGGTTATCGATTAAAAATTGAGCGTTAAATATATATTTTTTTTTTTTTTGCTTGCTCGTTTCTTAATTCCGATAACGTAATTACGGTACGTTTGGCTGCATAATGAGCGATTACGAATTGATTTTAATCCGTTTTCTCTCCTCGTTCTTATATAATCCCATCACCCATCATCAATTTCATTCTCTCTCTTTTTTTATATCTCGCAAAAGAGAGAGAAAGGGAGAGAGTTTATGAATGGAAGATGAGATTGTGATTTTGCTAAAATTTCGCAAGGAGCGGCGCGATTGTAAAAGGGGTGCGAAAGGGCGGCGTTGGGAGGAAGAAGGCAGAGGCTAATCGTCCTCCGTTCGTTTGTTTCAAGCTGAAAAGACCGGGAAGCGGTGAGGTGGTGGAGGAGGAGGAGGAGGTTGGAGGACGAGGCAAGGGCCTTATTGTGCGTAATGGAGTTTCGGGCCCTTTTGTGTTTGCTTAGTCGCGTGCTGCTACTGCTGCTGCCGCTGCTGATGCTGATGATATTACTATTATATTATTCCCCGAATTTCCCGGGGATCCGGAATGCAGATTCGCAGAAAATCCCATCGAGAGGACGGGAATGAGCAGGAGAGACAATATGTGCACTGCATGAATAAGAGTGTGTGTGTCTGGATGGAGTGAGTACGAGAGAGATGTAAAATGGGAAACGGTTTTCGGCCGGAGCAACACAAAGGGCACAAAAGGGACACATACACATCCACATCAAACTGCGAATGCAAACGTCGCATCATCATTATTGTTAATAATAAAGACAATAAGCATAATTTAATTTAGTACCAACTGTAAAAAAGAAACTAATCAAGTCAAAAGTCATATTGGAACCGGTTAGTTACGTTATCCATCAGATATCAAGAGAAAATCAAGTCAGCTGAGGAAGAATCTGAGAAGAATCACTGGTGCATCATCATCTGTAGAAGACATCAACAAAACAAAAGATAATCTACTAAACCAAAGGTCTGAGAAGAATCATAGGAACATCACTTATAGAAGATATCATCTGAAAATCAAGTCAACTGATGCAAGAATCTAAGAATGATCATAGGTGCATCTCATGGTACATCACCTATACAAGACATCAACAAAACAAAAGCTAGTCTACTAATCCAAAGGTTTGAGAATAATGATAGGTACGTCACTAATAGAAGATATTAACTGAAAATCAAGTCTTCTAATCCTAGGGTCTGAGAAGAATCATAAGTGCATCTCATGATACATTACCTATCAAAGTTATCATCTAAAAATCAAGTCTTCCAATCTTAGCATCTGAGAAGAATCATTGGTGCATCTCATGATACATCACCTATAGAAAATATCGACTAAAAATCAAGTCTCCTAATCCAGGGGTCTGAGAAGAATCATTAATGAATCTCATGATACATCACCTATAGAAGATATCAACTATTAATCAAGTCTTCCAATCTTACGATCTGAGAAGAATCATTGGTGCATCTCATGCTACACACTTATAGAAGACATCAATAAAACAAAACATAATCTACTAATCCAAAGGTCTGAGAAGAATCATATGTGAATCTCATGATACATCACCAATAGATTGCACAAGGAGTTTGGAATTAAGAAGTTGTTAAAGACTTCGTCAAGGAATGCACACAGAGAGGCCTTAATATCCATGACATTGTTGCCCAAAAGAAGTCTTTCAATTTAGATTCAACTGAATGCCAAGAAATGCTATCACCTAACGTCTTCACCGATCTAATTTGTTAAATGTTCCAACAAAATAGATTGAGAAATGGATCAAGTTCACATCGTAAGAAGATGTCCAATTTTTAAAAACAAAATCATATTTTATGACCTAATTAATTGACAATTAAACTACGCGAATGTTTCATTTGTTTTTTTTTTGTTTTTTTCGTGTGTCGCTCGGTTACGAACAATTGCGTATCGAAATTGCAGAAACGCGGACGTAATGTAAATTTACTGCGTGTTAAAACGTCCCCCGCGGCCCGAAACCACCCTCCTCTCACCCCCATAACACCCCAACCAACAACCCACTTCCGTCCGTTCCATTGGCCACTCGATTTATTTCCGTACTCTTGTTTTTTGTTTTCGTTATTGTTACATATATTTGAGTGTCACAATTTGTTGTTTGTGCGTTTCCAATTTTTGTTGCTGTCTTTATTTACGCTCAGTTTTTGCGCACCGAATGGATAATTGAAACCGGTTCAATTATCAGAAAAGATTAATTAATTCGATACAAAAACGAAATGCGGAAATCGCTAATTGCAATCTTTGAACTATTGTGATTGATGTGAACACAAATACATTTCATATTTGAACAAAAAAAGTATCAATTTTATCAAAATTAATTACGAATTGGCAAAAATTCCAAAAAAAACACATGTTTAAAAGAAAAAAGTAATTGCGAGTAATTATGAATGCAAAATTAAGTGACAAAAAGTTTACAAAACTTAATCAAATTGCTTCAATCAATTATGAATACAAAACTGTTATATCTGAGTAACATTAGTTTAAGTTTGAAATCGTTAATTTAATTAAAAAATCTATGTTTTCAACTTATAATTTCATTCAATACGTTTTTTAGACATTTTGTTTTAAAATCTTATAAATTTAATTAGTCAAATGTATCAAGTTATCCATTAATTTCAGTAATTAAAATGTTTGAATCTCTAATAATTGAGTGTTTAAAATTGATGATTCCTTTCGAAATTGTAATTAAAAGCACTTTTCCAACTAACATTAAGTGTAATTATGTCTATTTCTTAATTGATTAAAGTTATGAAAAAGGAACGTTAACTTGGTTATTAGTATTGAATTCGCAATTATATTACTTTCCCCCCCCCTAATATTACGGGCCTTATTTCTGGCATTCCATTAGATAATTCAGTTATTTCTAATGGAGTTTTTAATATATTTTAGCAACTTTTAGATGATACCAATGGGCTCGTTGGAAAGTTAAGACTTTCTTCTTTAAGACGCATATCTTTATGTTTAAATATCTTAAGTAGTTGTTAAGTAAATGTGATGATAAAGTTAAAGAATGTTTAACTTGTACAACGATTTCAACAAAATCTCTTGATAATTTAACGTATTTTCTTAACATGTTCTGAATCGAAATATCCACGTTTTTCGTATGCAAATTGCACGTAAAATGTAATACATAAACTTTATCAATAATCGTTCTAAATTTTGCGTAAAATTACTTTAGAAATTTAACAATTACTTCAGTTAAATATATTTGTTTCATCTAATATTCAATGAGGATTTGTAATTTGGCGCATTAAAATGTCAAAATCAGCTGTTATTTAACCTCTTTCGGCCAAAAAGTTAATTAGTTTTCAAATGTAAATTGCACGTACAGCAATGAAATGCAATTCTGGTTGCATTAATAACAATTATAAAAAACTTCAATAATCGTTTTGAATTTAGAAATTTTTAGTAAAGTTGAATGTACTTTACAATTTAACAATTACTTCACTTAAATATGTATGTTTCATCTAATAATCAATGAGGATTTGTAATTTGGCGCATTAAAATGTCATAATCAGCTGTTATTTAACCCCTTTCGGCCAAAAAGTTAATTAGTTTTCAAATGTAAACTGCACGTACAGCAATGGAATGCAATTTTGGTTGCATTAATAACAATTAAGAAAAAAATATTTTCAATTTTGAATTTCAATTTTTGCGTAAAGTTGAATATTCTTTACAATTTTAACATGTTCTTGTCATAATCAGCTGTTATCTATCAAGACGTTGCGATTGATTCTCTTAATTGACGTACGCAATGGGAGATGTCGTGTCTTCTTATTGTCATAATCAGCTGTTATCTATCAAGACGTTGCGATTGATTGTCTTAATTGATGTACGCAATGGGAGATATCGTGTCCTCTTACCTTTTGCAGCGGTGAACCGGACGATAATCAAGGTGTGCAGAATGATCCTCCAGAGGTGTGCCGAACGCCTGCTGCACACGTTCGGACGTCGCGTCGCATCGAAGATGGACAACATCTTCGTAGTCAGATCACGCACGAAAACAACGGGCAAAGCGAACCGAACTAAATCCACGCCACCCATCCATCCGGACGGACGAAAGTTCATCAGACACTTCTCTTCGTCTCGCGTCTATGGAAACCGAAAAAACAAACAACAATCGAATCTCGGGTTACGTCACATTTCCCGGGGTTGCTAAGAGATTATGCGTTTGTTCTGTTCTGCTATGACGTAGCTTCGCTATCGATCCACACGTCCTCACGACGTCGACGTCGGATCAAGACTGCCGCACGGATGGATTCTGCTGCTGCTGCTGCTGCGTCGGAGGAGGAGGAGGTGGAGGAAGCGGCGGCGGCGGCGTCGGGGTAGAAAAGCGCATCCCGATCGGCCCGCACGACGCATCCCGACTACCCTCTCGTTTCATCTCCGATCCTTCGTATTTCGCTCCCAGAAGCCGTCGAGGAATCGGAAGGGTAGGACCTTGGCCCTGCAAAAAAAAGCAAAGAAAAAAGTATCAGTTTTTTTTCCAAATACGAGGGTAAAAATCGCAATTACCCTTAAAAGAAGCGCTCCGCAGATAATTATGATCCCTCAGGATCTTGCGTCTAAGAGGATTCCGGAGAAAATCCCGCTGAAAACGAAGGAGATGAGGAACAAAAAAAAGAAGAGGGCTTAGCTTAGTGTGATTCATGGCGCACTTTGCAGATAATTTCGATAGCCAATTCATCAACCATATCTTCAATTGTCTCGTTACACATCAATGAAAACTATGCTAATTGAAATTGAAGCTTAAACCGTAGTTTGAAACAATCAAACGCATCAATTTCTAAAATTGATTCGTACAGTAATTATAACTATACTAATTGTAATTAAAGTGTAATCAAATTACATTCAAAATTATGAAAAAAATCAAATCTTGACTTTTCGAATTGTCTTTAATTACATCAAAACTAATTATAATTAAAGCTTAAACTGTAATTAAAGTACTAAAATGATGGAATAATCCGACGCATCGGTTTCCAAACAGAGATTACTGACGTTTTCGATTATTGACATTGACGTTTTGGTGGCGGGGGGGTTGGTTGTCCCGAAAACAAAAGATGCGATAAATTTCGATACGTCAAATAAACCGATTAACCCCAAAATTGCAAACAATTGAACGAAAATAATAATAATGGTAAACGGTGATTCGATCGCTGTATGCAATGCGTAACGCTAAATTTGCACGGTTTTTTGACACGTATGCCATTCCCACGAAACGAAAACAACGAAACGCGATAATTGTTTTGTTTCATTTTGTTTTTGTTGTTGTTGTTTTTTTAATATAAATGTTCCAGAACAAAATCATTTATCGATACGTTTTTATTTTTGATTGTAAATGCGAAAAAAAAAATGAAACAAAACGAGCCTCGTTGCAGAGTATAACCCTTTGTTTTAATAATAATTGTAACATCTGTTGCAAGAACAATAATAGTAATTTGTTTTCATGTCTTCTTTTTTATTTCTTGACTTGACTTTACTTTTCCTAATAATTGTTGTTATTGTGATTCAAACAAATTTTACCGCCATTTTCCGTTGCCATAGTTACCACCGATATCTTTTTAATTATCCCACATATTTTCCTCAAAGTCATTACCGTCCTCAGCTTTTGTTTTTGTTTGTTTGTTTATATTTATTCTTTGTATTTTTTTTCTTCAAATTGAGTTTACTTTTCGTAATAACTGTTAAAACACTACTTTTTACCGTCATTTTCTATTACAGTTACCAATATCTTTCATTATGCCCTTAACATTATGTTTTTTTGGGTCGTTTGTTTTAAGTTCTTTTGTTTTAAGTGAATTCTGTCAACTTTTCGGATTAATTATTTATATTTTGCCGCCATTTTCTATTGCCATAGTTACTAATGTCTTATTATTATCCTACATTGTTTTGACGTTTTCTCCCCAAAGTTATTGGGTTATATAGCATTTTTGTTTGTTTGTTTTAATTTGTTGTTCTTTTGTTTGAAGTGAATTCAGTCAACTTTTAGTAATAATTAATAATTCATATTTTACCGCCATTTTCCATTGTCATAGTTACCACCGATATCTCCTATCATCCTACATTGTTTTGACGTTTTGTTATTGGTCCTTCTGCACTTAGCATTTTGTTTTTTTTTTGTTTGTTTGATTCAGTCAACTTTTCGTAATAATTATTCATATTTTGCCGCCATTTTCCATTGTCATAGTTACCATCGATATCTCCTATTATCCTGCCTATTTCTGACGTTTTCTCCCCAAAGTTATTTACGATCGCGTTTCCCTGACTACCTGCCTCCTCGTGATTTCATTCACGTTGCGGGAACAAATGCAGCAAAAAGGTAACAACAGCAACATCAAAAAAAAGATACACACATAACACATAGAGAGTATTGTCCAGATATCTAGGATGGAAACTGCTTCATCCTCACCTGGCCATGTAAATTATCCCTCTCAAGATAGTCCCCTTTCTCCGTTGCCGTTGTCGTATTCCCATCGTGTTCCTCCATGGGACGTGTGAGCGTAATTGAAAAACCGTGTAAAGAATCTGGATGAAAGAGAAGGTGGAACCGAACGACGGAGGAGCCCCATTAATTACGATGCTGCTGTGCGACGGCCATTTATACTTCTTTGGTCACCTGAAGAAGAGAAGGTCTTTAGTACATTTTTTTCTTGAAATTATTCGATATTTGAATTTAATTAAATTGTTTATCTAAAATGTTAAATGTGAACATTTACAATTGAATAATGACATATTAGTTACAGTTTACTGAAAGAAAATTGATTTATACTAACGTTAATGTTTATAGAATTGTTGAAATACTGTTGGTCAATTTGTTGAACAAACATAACTATCGATGATTGTGAATGGTGAGGAACTGGAATTATGATCAAATCTGTGTCGTTTTTCCTAGTTTTTTTTTTTGTACGCGGAAAATGGAATGCAAACACGGCGAAACAATAACGCTGTTTACGTGTTACGCGCGTGTTCGCGACAGACGTTGTTCGTTTGTTTGCTTGCTTGCTTGCTTGTTGTTCATCCTCGTTGTGCGGTTGTCAATGGTGATGTCAATAATAGGTGACTATGATGAGTGATATGATGGCGCGACGCTGACGATGATGATAACGGATCGAGGGGTGCGTTGGGAGGGTTATAGGTGGGCCGCGAAGAGGGTTTCATGTGATTGATAGCAAAACCACACACTCTCTCTCTCCACATCCAGGGTCGGATTTACGTATTGGCAGTTGCTGTTTTGCGATTTTAAAGTACAGTGGTACCTCGATATACGAGTGTTTTGAGATACGAGCGATGTTTTGCTTTGAGATGAGAGCAAGATTTGAGATACGAGGAATCGCTCAATCTACACTATACCTCAGTCTATGTGTGTTTGTTTCCCTCGTTTTCGAAGCATTTTTGTTAAGTTGGGTTTGCGTTTTTTTTTGCTTTTTGTACATTTACAAAACATTGCTTTGAGATACGAGCAATTTGACATACGAGCAAGGTTACGGAACTGAACTCGTATGTCGAGGTACCACTGTAGATGTTAACAAAAGAAATGTAGTGAGATGAACAACCAATGATGTGTGAGTCAAAAGTACCAATGACGATTGGTGTTGCCTTCTTTTCGATTTGATTTGCTGCTGTTTCAAATCGCAACTCGCAAAAACATCTTTGTAAACACATGGTAAAGACAAAGAATGTCTTACCCTTCTTCCATTTATGGTCGATTGAGAACAATTTAAATACAAACTTTAGCTCTGATTATAGTTCTTATTGCAATAACTGTCAACACGCCATCTTTGGGTACACCGTGAACTTCGGTATGCTTCGAAATGACAAAACTCTGTGGCAATGTTGGATCTGAATGAAACGCATTGCGCGAATTCGACCCCGTTTCAGAAGGGCGCTTTTCGAGGGTTGTTTGTCGGGTGTGTGGGTGGTTGGGTGGGTGGATTGCATTCGTCGGCGTCGGCGGCGGTTGCGTTAACTGTGCATGTTTACTAGAACAGTCTCTGCACTTGATTTACGGACTGCAAATTCGCACGTACGCGCGCCATTGCTGCCAACCCTTTCCACTGACATTACATACACGATCCCTAAATATGCGCGTTACCAACCCCACCTCCCCACATCCCACACTACATCGTTTATCTTCCGGCGTTGAGCGACGGGGACGGCCAAGAATCCGTTCGGCCAATTAGCGAAAACACATATAATGCATTATTACCTGCAAACTACAGCAGCAGTAACCGCACGAAAAGTCAAAAGTAACTGATGGCCGTTGATAGTTGGCGGCAGTGGGATTAACAGTCGAGGGCGGAAACAATTAAACCGAATCGTCGCCATCACGATTTGCATAACTGCAGTAGTTCTCGAAGTGTGTCGATATTAAGTTGCGACTCACCCCAAGCGGGGGGTTGGGGGGAGCAGGCACAAGAAGAAAAGGCCTTCTGAGGCTAAGGATGGGCCAGGGGGATA
>JAFMTC010006385.1:35554-47431 GCA_018845635.1 Nicrophorus orbicollis | reverse complement strand
TTTTAACTTTAATTTGAATATTTGATTATGTAATTATCGTGGGTGGTCATGGAGTAATTAAATAAAATGTGAAAAAGTTTATAAAATGAAAAAATTTGATATATCTCAGTTGTTAATTAACATTACGTAATAATATTTATGTCAAAAGAAGCGTAAAGGAAGACATCTTCTATTCTAATTATAAAATATGTAAAGAATTAATAACTGTTTTAATTATTTAGAAATAAAATATTTAGTAAAGTAACACGAAAGTTATTTACATTTATAATTTTTGAAGGTTCATTGCAGGAAAACTTGAAGTAATACACATTTTGCAAAAGTTTAGTTGGAAACACCATAGTTTTAGCTTTAATTTGAAGGAAGGAAGGATGTTTGAATTGTAAAAACAGTAGTTAAAAACATGGATTATCACTTCAGAAAATGTGTTACAAAAGTTATGAAACAAAGTTCTTAGGAATCAAAAAGAAAAAGTTATGTAAAATTCAATTTTTGGAATTGAAAATATGATCGTTTCTTTATGAAATACTTGGAAAGATGCTCGGATATTTAATAGTAAAAGACAGTTTATGATGTGTTTGGTGAATGGTAGAAAGTGCATTATATTCCTTGTGAAATTTAATTTCGGTCTGACTAATTCTACTCTCACTTTGATAACATTTCAGTATATTTATGTATTGTATTACTAAATACAAATTTCATTAATTGTTGAATACAATAATGAATTTACACAATTATTTAATAATTTCTTTAAAAAGTGTATAGTCAACAAAGTGGTTTCATTTATTATTTATAATAGAAAATATAAGAGAATAAATTTGATGAAATTGTACATGTTTATAATGAAAACTAGATGTTATTATGATTTATTAATGAAAAAGAAATTATTATATAATTTTTAGTTAAAATTGAATGAAGTAATGCAAACATGAATCATGCTTTAAATAAACTCGTTAGAATTGAATTTGATCATAGATTTCTTACTGTAATTGTGGACAATAAAATGGAATTGTAATTGTTTATGAATTGACAATAAACAATGTAAATTCACTACAAGTAAACTCAATTTAGCAAATTGTTTTGGCGTAACTCTAACATCAATTTGGAGGTAATCTTTCCATCCTAAATCGGTGAAAAGTAAGTGTTTCAACTGTATTGAATGGTGGGCGTTTGGAGCTGAATAAGGAAAGAAAGATCCGAGTGCAATGATCCTCGATCGAAATCCTGGACTGAATGAGCGTCCACTTTCACTGGTAAACGTGCAATCTTGTTACCCAACTGGGAATAACCCTTGTTTGTGTCCACCAACCACCACCAATCCGTCTTCGTCTTGGTTCTTTCCACCGTCGTATAAAACACATGGTCGGAGGCAACGGACAACCATTCGAAGTCAAACTCCTTTTTCGCACTCGAACCACCTCTTCTTACATACATATCTTGTCTCTTGGCTCTTCACGGACGGCGCGTGAATACAGTTAGACGACCTAGTGGTTAGCGCACATCGGGCAACCTTCCAGTTCCTCCTCAGACGGGTCCGAAGAGCAAACGGCTTTTTCCCAAACAATTACCTCGAAATGAAGATGGTCCAGACGAGGATGGCCGTGGTGGCGTTAGTTCTTTCGGTGGCGCTGCAATCTTGCCATGGTCAGCAGCAGCCCGATGGTCAGGATCCAAGACAAGGTCAGTACCATCGAGAACACACGCGATGCACGACAGCATCGATTTCTCCGTTTCACACTCAACATTTGTACGAAAGATTCGAAGAAACTTTGATTGTTGCTAACTTAATTCATTGATTCATCACACATTTAGTTATTTGATTAATCGTTACGTAATTAGCATTAACAATAATCAAATTTACATGAATCATCAATGTCTGAATCACTAATTCAAATACCTTTAAAAAACGAGTCATTTTCAATTGATAATCAATACAAAACCAAATCTTACAACAATAACAAATAGTTTTAATAACTAATATATGTAATTTACTTTTATAATAGACAAAAATAGTATTTATGTTTCATATTTGCAAAAAAACTATTAATAATTTCAACAATTTTGCAACTACATTTCCTCTAAATTTGCATTTTCATGAATTAAAAGCTTCCCTTTTCATTATTTCATTTTCAAGAATCAAAAGTTTTCTTTAACAAACAACAAATATATAATTTACTTATATAACTTATTTACTTATAGTAGTTATAAGAAATTACATAATTATGCGTAATATTTCGTTAAAATTTACTTATTTTTCCAATATTACATAATTTTGAATAATTATTTTCAGTTTCATCAATCAAAAGTTTTAATTTTTCTACAAATTTTCTTGAAATCAAGTTTTTCTTCCAAAGTAGACTACAAATTGATTTAAATTATAGTTACATCACTAATTAATTACATACAAATTTGTCATATTTTCACTATTTTTTCACTTATAAATGAAAAGTTTATCAATTAATTACACATTTTTCAGTTAATTATTTACTATTTTCCAATATTTAAAGAATCTAGTAATCATAATTACAATTTCGTTATTCAAGTCACATTGAATTTTTTGTATCTGGAATCGACATTCCAAAATTTATGTAGTAACGGTTCATTTTTTCGTTCAAATTTCAACGGAAATGAACTTTATATTCCTCTACTGACACACATATTTCTTGTTCCAATAAATTCTACAAAAAATCAACATAACATTGCATAGTTTTTTGTTTTAATCAAATATCAAAAACAAAAATAACTAATTAACAATTAGCAATAGTGATCTACTAAATTAATAGTAAAGTTTATTTTTAATGTTGTAAATGAATCATACTCTAAGATACAGGTGTTTCCATAAACAATCCGATCTTACATAAGGTAGACTCAATAAATCAGATTGGATTCGAACGCGATTTGGATCGGATCTTGGAGGAACTAGGCAATAAATCTTGCCTTCGTAAACCCGAATAATCCGCACTGCATACGCAAACGAATCTAAATATTATTCCCAAATGCAAATCGTCTGTTTACTGTAAAATTCAAATGATAATCCTTGCAATAACATACACTTGAAATACATTGCATGTTAATTTAGTTCTTTTTTTTTGAAACGTTACGAAACGTAATTGATTTTGGTCATCTGTTAGATAACATTGACCTGAATTAATAACGGTTTTATATATTGGTGTATGATGATTATTTATTAAGGAAAGAAAATGCAATTGTTAAATTTACAATTTCAAATGTTTGAAGGCTTAATTCTTGCAAAGTTGTTGTGATGCACATTTTATATAATTTCAGTTGGAAACACCATAGTTTTAGCTGTAATTTGAATATTTGATTATGGAATTATCGTGGGTGGTTATGGAGTAATTAAATAAAAAGTGAAGACGTTTATAAAATGGAGAAATTTGATATATCTCACTTCTTAATTAACATTACGTAACAATATTTATGTCAAAAGAAGCGTCAAGAAAGACATCTTCTATTCTAATTATAAAATATGTAAAGAATTAATAACAGTTTTAATTAGAAACAATTATTTAGGAAACACGAAAGTTTTTGTATTTGTTTACATTTACAATTTTTGAAGGCTTATTACAGGAAAACTTGAGGCAATACACATTCTGAAATTTTTTAGTTAGAAATAACACAGTTTTAACTTTAATTTGAATATTTGGTTATGTAATTATCGTGGGTGGTCATGGAGTAATTAAATAAAATGTGAAGAAGTTTATAGAATGGAAAAATTTGATATATCTCACTTGTTAATTAACATTACGTAACAATATTAATGTCAAAAGAAGCGTAATAAAAGACGTCTTTTGTTGTAAATATAAAATATGTAAATAATTAATAACAGTTCTAATTTGACAAATTTATTAAGGAAAGAAATACGAAAGTTTTTGCATTTTGTTACATTATTTTCAAATTTTTGAAGGCGTATTAGAGAAAAACTTGAAGTAATACACATTTTGAAAAAGTTTAGTTGGAAATGCCATAGTTTTAGCTTTAATTTGAATATTTGATTAAGTAATTATCGTGGGTGGTTATGGAGTAATTAAATAAAATGTGAAGAAGTTTATAGAATGTGAAAATTTGATATATCTCACTTGTTAATTAACATTACGTAACAATATTTATGTCAAAAGAAGCGTAAAGAAAGACATCTTCTATTCTAATTATAAAATATGTAAAGAATTAATAACAGTTTTAATTAGAAACAATTATTTAGGAAACACGAAAGTATTTGTTTTCATTTACAATTTTTGAAGGCTTACTACAGGAAAACTTGAGGCAATACACATTCTGAACATTTTTAGTTGGAAATAACACAGTTTTAACTTTAATTTGAATATTTGATTATGTAATTATCGTGGGTGGTTATGGAGTAATTAAATAAAATGTGAAGAAGTTTATAGAATGGGAAAATTTGATATATCTCACTTGTTAATTAACATTACGTAACAATATTTATGTAAAAAGAAGCGTAATAAAAGACGTCTTTTGCTGTAAATATAAAATATGTAAACAATTAATAACAGTTCTAATTTGACAAATTTATTAAGGAAAGAATTACGAAAGTTTTTGCATTTTGTTACATTTAATTTCAAATTTTTGAAGGCTTATTACAGAAAAACTTGAAGTAATACACATTTTGAAAAAGTTTAGATGGAAATGCCATAGTTTTAGCTTTAATTTGAACATTCGATTATGTAATTATCGTGGGTGGTTATGGAGTAATTTAATATAATATGAAGACATTTATAAAATGGAAAAATTGATATATTTTCCTTAATAATTAACATTATGAAACTCTATTTATATCAAAATAAGCGTATAGAAAGACACCTTCTATTCTAATTATAAAATATGTAAAGAATTAATAACAGTTTCAATTAGAAACAATTATTTAGGAAACACGAAAGTATTTGTTTACATTTATAATTTTTGAAGGCTTATTACAGGGAAACTTGAAGTAATAAACATTTTGCAAAAGTTTAGTTGGAAACACCATAATTTTAGCTTTAATTTGAATATTTGATTATATAATTATCGTGGGTGGTCATGGAGTAATTAAATAAAACGTGAAGACGTTTATAAAATGGAAAAATTTGATATATTTCACTTGTTAATTAACATTACGTAACTCAATTTATATCAAAAGAAGCCCAAAGAATGACGTCTTATATTGCAATTAAAAAATATTCAAATACATTAATGAAAACAGCAAAAAATTGAAATAATTGTAAATTTTTTTGTAGGTAAAAATTTATTGGACTGGATTGGATTGGGAACGGGCCCTGAAACGGATCCGTACATGGCCCGATCAAATTCCAATTGCCTCAACGGGGATTTGGCGGAATGCTTCAAGTCTCGAGCCTTGGGAACCTTCGACGAGTTCTTCGGAAAAGTAAGATTTCACCCCTAAAACATCGAGGATTTATTGCGTCCGCACATGGGGATATCCTCTTCATCCCCTCGCGTGTATTTAGAAGTTGGAAAAAAGAAAACACCGAAAGAAAACAAAAGTGTGCAGTAATATATTTAGACATGTAAGACGAAAAAAGAAGGGAAAGTGAAAGTGTACACAAGATGTATTAAGAAGTTGCGCAAACAGAACTTTCATAACGCGATGCAGATCATCTGCGTGGGTGAAGTTGTTATTAAATTTTCGTTGGTATCCACGATTACGTGGATTTTGGGATAGAAAAATGTTGCGGGGTTTCTTCTATACGGGGGTGGTTTTGTAATAATGAAAGTCCGGGGATGGAAAGATGATTATTTAGTGGAAAAGTGGACCGTTGGAAGCGCGTAGGAGGATGACCATTAAACGGAGGAAAGGAAACGAATTTACGGTCGCTTATTACACATAAAAACTGTATCAATCTTCCTTATTTATTGTCCTTCCGGACTAAAGCAATTACCAATGATTTATTTGCATTTCCTTAAGAAGAAATAGACATCTCCAGCCGAAGAATTACGTACTTCTCACAAGGAGTTTCACATAAGATGTTTGATAAGAAATATTACTTTGTTTTTGAAATTCTTAATAATAGATTCATTACAGACACACTTAGTAATTACAATTTAGTAAACTCACTTATTTCATAAGAACATTCCTTCTACTTAGTTATTTGAATTGAATTACAGACACACTTAGTTTGTGATATGTTTCTCACTTAGTCATGTGAAATGCATTACAGACACACTTAGATTTTGATATTTTTCTCACATATTCATTGGAAACGCATTACATAGGTACATAATTATGGAAATGTATCCTACATTGTTATTTGAGATGCATTACAGACACACTTAGTTATTGAAATTCATCATATTTAGATATTTAAAATGCATTTCAGAAACTAGTTCAGATATTGAAATCAAAATTAGTTGAATTGAATTACAGACACACTTAGCTTTTGTTATTTGTCTCATTTAGTCATGTGAAATGCATTTGAAAGTACATAGTTATGGAAATGTATCCTACATTGTTATTTGAGATGCATTACAGACACACTTTGTTATTGAAATTCATCAAATTTATATATTTAAAATGCATTTCAGAAACTCGTAGTTATTGAAATCAAAATGAGTTGAATTGAATTACAGACACACTTAGCTTTTGATATTTTTCTCACTTAGTCATTGGAAACGCATTACAGAGGTACATAGTTATAGAAATGTATCCTACATTGTTATTTAAGATGCATTACAGACACACTTGGTTATTGAAATTCATTATATTTAGTTATTCAAAATGCATTTCAAACTTGGTTATTATTGGAATCAATCTTAGTTGAAATGAATTACAGAGATACGTAGTTATTGAAATGTTTCATACTTATTTAAAATGCATTACAGACACACTTAGTTGAAACAATCACTATTTACAATTAGTTAAAACATAATTACATACACTGTTAATACTATTTTTTTGTAGATCTTGTACAATACTATTAGAATCTTCAATTCCAAAACACTGAATTGCATTACAGATACATTTATTTAAATATTTTTTTGCATTAGTATATCAACAATGGATATATTCATTTCCTAGTAATTAAAGTGCATTTGTACTTATTTAAAGTCTATCAACAATGGATACATTCGTTTACTAGTAATTAAAGTGCATTACAGACACATTTTTACTTATTTAAGTACATCATATATTCATTTGCAAGTGATTAATATTCATTACAAACAATCTTCGTTATTGAAATTATTAATATTTAGTTGTTTAGAATATATTATAGATGTACTTAGTAACATAAACCAATTGTATTCAGTTAATTGAATTGCATTACAGACACAGTAAATACTTTTTTGTAGGACTTATGCAATACCTTTACAATCTTCAATTAATCAAGAAACTAAATTGCATTACAGATTCATTTCTTTCTTGTTTCCTACATTAGTATATCGACAATCGTTATATTCATTTACAAGTAATTAAAGTGCATTACAGACACATTTTTACTGATTTCAGTAATTTACAACTAAATAACACGCATTTTTTTACTATTATTTTTTGAAATCCAGATTACTAATTTCTCAACTTCCTTTTTTTGCAGCCTTTGTACCAATTAAGTGAAAACGCAAGGATCGTAAGGATGCCCGAAACCCAATTAAGGCAATTAGTCCACGAGAATTACGAGTACTCGGAAAGTCCCCGATCCGACGAACCCGAATGGGATCAACTAGTTAAATTCGCACTGAGAAAGGTGAGATCATTAGCACTAATACAAGCAATTGCATCGGCTCAACTGAAACCGAATTTCAGGTGGAGAAGTTCATGAAATCGACGGCTTTCGAAATCGATTTCGACAACGAAGTCACCGAGCGCGGTCGCTACTCGCCAAGATTCGTGGACGAAATCGCCGATGAAATCGACATAATCGAAGACAAGAAGGACACGCTTTTCAGTAAATATGAACTGAATTTAGTCTGAATTTGGATTAATAGGTTTCTTTTTTTCAGAGAGGAAACAGCTCAAGAAATTGTTCATCCCTCTTCTGCTCGTCCTGAAGATCTTCAAGCTCAAGCTTCTGCTCTTCCTGCCTCTGATCCTGGGGCTGGCTTCGTTCAAGAAGTTCTTGGGTTTCTTGGCCATCATCGTTCCCGGAGCCATCGCCTACTTCAAGCTCTGCAAACCCGACTTCCAGTCGGCTTTCGGTGGTTACGGAAGCCACGGACACGTCGTTCCTCAGTATTCTCCGGCAGGAATTGGGTACCATCAGCAGCAACACTTCAGGGAACAACCGACATTCGCAAACCATTACGAATCTTCGTCTTACGACGATTACAACAGTCACAAGGGACTGACTTTCAGGGATTCCCCGAATCAAGCGCAAAATCTGGCTTATTCTGGATACTACAGGAACAGCGGGAAAGACATTCCGGCTGAAAGTTCCAGCAAGAAATCGATTCTTCCAGATTCGTAGATCACTCCACATTCACCTAGTATTTATTCCAATGGCTTTAAATTATTGTATCTTACGAGTGAAGAATAGAAAATGGGAGAAGCAATTATCTTAAGAATGGAAGAAATGAGACGAGGAAAAAAAAATTGTGCACAAAGCTTTAATGGAGGAACGTTAATCGAATTTAGCTGACTTTAGTTAACTGAGTTACCTTTACCTCCGCTTTTCTTATGTAAAACTAAAAACTATTGAATAAGTTGTAAAAATAATAGTTAGTTGTTTAATGTATATTTTTATATAGATAATAAACTTAGTTTTTTTTTAATTAAATTGTAATTATTTCTATACTTTTTAACCAATTAATAACGATTTCAATTACATTTTGAAACGACTTTAAATATGATTAATAAAGTCAATTATATTTCTTCAAAAAATTAAACAAAAAATAAAGAAAACGTTGTTTTTAAATTACATTATTTTCATTCATATTTTCTTGATTTTCTTCAAATAAAGTCGTAACAAATACTATAATTATGTAATAAAACATACTGTTAACTATATTACTCATTACGTAACATAATGCAAACTATATTTAAGGAATATCTAGTTTTGTAATTTTTCAATGCTTTTCTTACATTTTTTTCAATTATTTTGTTAATTTGTTAATTTACTTAATAATATTATTAATTTCTTATAATTGCTTGAAAATATTACATTTCTCTAGATTGTTTATGCCATTTTATTCAAATTCCTATAGAAATATGCAAATTCAAGCAACCAACAAAACTGACATGTCAGTTTGGTTGCATAGTTAAGCTTAGAATTAGAAGGTTTATCCAATAATTTGTCAATGAACCAAGAGGTAAATCATGAATTTAACAATGTATTGGTGTTTATAATAGTTAGAAGGTTTGATGTACAATTTTTTATCAACCACGAAGATTTTCAGACATTATTTTGGAAAATTGAAACTTACTGAAAAAACAACTTTTCATTACTTTTTTCTTATCAATTCTTTTGATAATAAACTTAATTTTGAATATATAATATAACCATTACCAACAAATTATGTTTTTCGACGATATTCAATTATGAAAGCTTTTTAAGAATTCCTGAAACTTAATAATTACATAAACTAATCTTAATTTCAACGTTTTTTTCATTAATTTCTCAATGAACCAATAAGTAAATCATGAATTTAACAATGTATTAGTATTTATAATAGTTAGAAGGTTTTATGTACAATTTTTTATAAACCACGAAGATTTTCAGACATTATTTTGGAAAATTGAAACTTACTGAAAAAAACAACTTTTCATTACTTGTTTCATATTGATTCTTTTGATAATAAACTTACTTTTGAATATATAACATAACCATTACCAACAAACTCTATTTTTCGACGATATTCAAAGATCAAAGCTTTTTAAGAATTCCTGAAACTCAATAATTACATCTTAATTAGAAAGTTTTTCCATTAATTTCTTAATTAATCAATAAGTTAATCATAAACTAGACAATAATGTGTATAGTAGTTAGAAACTGAAATTAGTTACTGAAACTGAAAGTCCACTTTATTTTCAATGTAAAACATAAAAAAAATCATTTCACGCAAACGTTGTTCTTCGAGCATATTGAATTACAAAATCTTCTTAAGAATTCCTGAAACTTAATAATTACATAAACTAATCCTAATTGGACAGTTTTTCCCATTAATTTCTCAATGACTCAATATGTTAATCATGAACTAGACAATAGAGTTTATAATAGTTAGAGAATTTTACATAAAAACCAAGTTTTACTCAAACTGAAAAATAAAATTTTGACTATGAAAATCCACTTTATTTTCAGTACACAACATAAAATAATAATCATTTCACGCAAACGTTGTTGCTCGAAGATATTGAATAACGAAACCTTCTTAAGAATTCCTGAAACTTAATAACTGAACTAATTAATTTTAATATTCCATTCAGCGAGCTTGAAAATAATCCCCAGCATCAGCGGAATAAAGCTCCGTCACGCTCTATACATAATTTTCAGACTCTGTTATCTACCTCAATTACGTTTTCACTTTTCTTATAAATCTGAACGCAAAAAGCTTTCAGAAAGCAGCCAGAGTTCATTACATTAAAAACAAATTCGTTGTTTACTAATTGGATTATAATAATTGGAATCTGCCTCTACCTGAAAACCCCTTATTTCGGCCCTTTTCCAGCAAAATTTAATTAGAAAAATGGATTTCTTAATCCAATATTTAGTCCTCTGCATGATTATCCTGGATTAATTAAAAAATTTCGTTTAATTCTTCATTTATTGGTTGATGTAATTCTCATCTATAATTTCTTAGTTATTTGAAATGTGAGTTTCGAAAAGACAAATATTAATTATAGATTTGTTCATCTTTTTTCAATTATTTCTTCATAATATTTTGTGAAATTTCTTTTAATTATCAATTATTTCTTATATAATTAATTACTTATATTATTTTGTGATATTTTTTTTTAACATTTCCAATAATTCTTGATGAAAAATCTCCAGAAAAAAGGGTTTTCAGCAACGTTTTTCATCATTTTTTACACTCCATTTAACCGTAATTTCCTTGCCTCGTAAATTTAATTACATTCTTTTATCCGATTCCCTGTACATTCCTTCATCCTTTTCCTGTTTTCATTCCTTCTTTTTCACCCCCAATTTACATTCATCATTCTATCATTGCATTCATTCACACACAAAAAACATCCCCAAAGTTTATTACCCTTTACTTTATTTCATTTTCGTCAATTCGAGACCACTTATTACCTTTCTTCCCTTCGTTTTTTCTTGCATTATTCCATTTCGCCCCGTCTCCGTTTCATTATTACCCTTTATTTTATGTCCCTGCGTACATCTTCCATCAACATTCCTCTTTTTTCTTTATTTTTACGACGTTTTTACTTTATTATTGTATTAACTTCGTTATTAACACCGAGCCATTTACTCTCCCTTTTTCATTTTTATATATACCCTTTTTTTGGTGAAGGTTTCACTTCGGTCCATTACGAGAGAAACAAAGAAAAGCAGACGATTCAGTTTATTTTGATTTATTGCCTTCATAATTCGTCATTTCTTTTCCGCACTGCTTTTACAAACATAAAGTAAGATTAATTAAGGATATTCGTTAGCTTTAAGAGAACTTAATAAATGTATAAAAGTTAGTTTTTTATGAACCAATTTTAACAGACTGACAAATTTGAAATTGCACTGTCTTCACGTTTCATTTAATTACTCAATAATTACCAAAGCTAATTAGACAATTAAACATGTGTTTTGAAGACAAAATCTTCAACTTTCCAATGAATCTACTCGCAATTTCCTAAAATGTTCCAAATTGTTAATAAAGATTCATAGAATTTCCAAAATAATAATTACTTATGCAACATATTCCACGTATATTTATAACTAATTAGAATTCTTTTTTTTTTTTTGT